>MU883995.1:0-16889 GCA_036418205.1 Ostertagia ostertagi | reverse complement strand
GTATGAACCACATCGCATTTTAATGGCCATTACAATTCTGAATGGAAGTAGAATGCGTGGGCGCATTCCACAAAGAGATAAATGGACGTCGAATGCTTCCTACTTTTTACTTACTCATAGTTTTTTTTACTTACTCATACATTTTTTATCCCGAAAGTGTTTCATTGGTTCACGCTGACCGCCCATAAAGAGGGTGGAAGTAAACCGTTAATAGATTTGTTTATGCTATGAGTGCATACACTAACTTATACTATCAGCTCATAGTTTCAATAAGTGTGTCTTGTGCAGGTACCACAGAGACGTCTTATGAATCCTTCAAAGCTTACTTCAGCTCCACGTAAGTCCATAGCTCTGAGAAAACGCGCAAAAACTTAAGCAGTGTATACACGGGAGCTTCTTGAAAGGGACACTTTTGGCAGAAATTGTTTACGGACGTGCATTCGTGGGAAGTGAACGCTTAGAGGGGTTGGAACAATAAGCAGTTGGACCGAATCCGTTGGACAATATACAAAAGGGGATTTCGTGCTGACGATTCTCGAACAGGTTCACAAGCTTCGATGCTCCTTGTTCATCTTTTTGGCATTATATGAAAGGAAGGAAACTGATCTCGAACTTCCAATTTTACAGCTGAATTCTCAGAAAAGGGATTGAGGGAGCTGGAAAATTTGGAAATGTTGCGGCTTCCGAATCGTTGCCTTCCTAGCTGCACCCTTCCCGTTGCATTGAGTTGCATGCAATTCAAACAGGAAGGACATCTAACTTTGGCCTGCAATTTTTGGAAAATGCCACGCTTTCGACGTGTGTCTAAAGTCGTATTATTGTGTTTCGAGCTTTTTTGACCCACCTTTATAATTGCTTTTAGAAATAGTGGTGCAGAAACCAGTGTTTTCTCCCATACTATATTGGTGCCAACCAAGTGACCCGGAAAATTGAGTATTTATTTGGAACTGGCTAGATTCGACTCGCAAACCGATCTCAAGGCTTGACGAAAACTTTTTGCCATTCCACCGCTTTCGCCACCACTTTCATGCACGTACCTCAAGCTTCAGAGTGTTCTTCGGTTAGGCTCTGAAATTCTGGGTCAAAACTTTTCCGCGTGGCTCTAGAATTCTGCGAAAAAAACCTTGGATACAAAAAAAAACTTGCGTTTCAAAACATTCTTTTCGTAGTTTATTTATCCGTGGTTTGTTGGAAGATTAGAGGTACAATTTAGAAACGTGCATTTCATATTAGAATAAGAGCAAAAAACCCCATAGTCGGAAATTTTTGTCTGGAACCTCATAGTAATTCCAAATATCGATACAGAACCCTTTGGAGGCCGCACCCTGTCTCTTAATTTCTGCAGAACAATAGTTCCTCTTTCTCTCCTCCTCCTTGCTTCGGCATCTCTGGTCAATTGACCTGAGTTTATGCGCATTCTCCCATGCCCTGACAGGAAAAAAGGAAAGTGCGTCCATATTTCCTCCTTTTGCTGAACAGGTTCACAATAAGAGGTAACAAGGTGCCATTAGATCTTTGTTAATTTTTAAAGAGTTAGAGTAATGACCAAAAAAGGAAAGACCCTTCAAAATGAAGACCATGAGAGGACAAAAAAAAAAAAATCCCTAACTGATTTCCATCAATTTTTTATGTTGCGCTAGATATTCAGGATTAACACAAGAGAATCGGTTTTGATCTCGAAGCAGTACCATCGTGTTTCTTTTTTGGAAAACAACCGCAGCTAGGCCAAAATTGTTTTGAACTCAACGATACTCTAATAACTCTTCATTACTCGAGGACTCAGAGTACATGTCCTTGCACATTGCAATTTATGTTAATTTGAGGATACCAAAGAGAGCCATTTGCAAGTACAAACATATACTATGTGTAACAATATAACTATTCTATTTCTATAAAATATCTTCATGTCGTTTCAGAAATGCGTGTAAAAATTGAGGAATCGTAAAAAAAACTCAACGCTTGAGTGGGGCGGCACTTGCTTTTTGTTATCTCAATAGCTCTGACTACTTAGCTATTACTGCTATGTTTATTGGCCTATCTGTGTCGTTTGAAAGCTTTTAAGAGGCGAAAAGAGAGGCTCGTTCACGTACCAGTCCAAAAAACAATAAACTCCAAAAGCAAAATTCCTATTTCTAAGGATGATCTGTCCGATCAATCCTCATGAAGTCGCTTACTTTGCTGGAAACCGAGTGGAACACAAAAGAGGAGAATTTCATTTTAAATTTTGGTTAGAGGAGCGAAAATGGGGAAATTTCCTCTAATTATTTGAGTTCAGATTCCAACCAGGCTTCTGAATGATGTCAGCTTAAAAAGGACCATTTTTTGAAAAGGGAGATTATTTGCAGTGGTTTTTTACTACTTGATTCTAAATGGTTTTATGATATCTGAAATATCTAATCAATATCAATAATCATGTATAGAATGACTCGCACTCTATTCTTCCCAAATGGGTTTCGGGCTTCTCCAACAGTACTTATTATTACTCTCGGATCATACATTGAGCAGCTCTACTCGGGACAGCCTCGATTCTTCAATGGCTCGACTGTACATACAACATACATACGTACCCTCTACTTCGGAAGCCGAGAAGAGCGCCGAATGCTGACCAAGCACCACACTGGTGACGACGGCCAGCAAAGCTGTTTTTTCTTCTTTTTTTTTCTGGGCCGTCGTAACTTGTGTTGCGTGGTCTGCACTCGACACTCTTCTCGTCTTCGGGAATAGAGGGTGTGCCACCTTTTGGACGAGAACACATCTATTTATTTAACTTTTTCCATTATTCTTTCCAAGTAATGCGTCAAAGGAGAACACTCGCGCATCAACCACCTCTCTTCAAAGCGATACGACGAGATTTACTAGCACCTTCCACTCAAGTCCTCTCGAGCGCCATGTGGAAGTCCCATTCACTGTAAATTAGCGTCAGAAACAAGGAGCGCCAGCAGCCTGCTGTTGGCAAGTCAGCGTTGTACAGCGTTTTCAGTTGTGCTGCTCAGACCAGATAAGTTGAAGAGGAGAATCTGATTGGTCCGGCTGTATACAATCTCTATGACTTCACCGCCAGTTTGTGATGACAACATCACCCATCTGCCCCTTTAGAAATGACCGCATCGGGACAGAACAATGCGCCTGCTCGAATAGGGTCAGTCAGCCGACCATTTGGCGTCGTTTTGTTTTTCAAACCAAAAATTTTCTGCCAAAATCCCTCATTTTATATCAACTTATATGTATGCCATTCCAACGTTCAGCTGCTCATTCTATTTGCCTTACTTTTTCAGAGTCCGTAGCTAACGACAACTGGAAAATTTCCTGTGTGAATTAATTTGTCAAGCTGCCAAATCGGGGAGCACCACTTGCCATGTCATCATGTATCTAAACCGAGAGGCTTAATAGCCCCGTATAGGCCAAGCAAAATGGAGCGTATATGCATTTTTGATTATTCCATTATATAGTGCGAGAAAAACTCGGGAAGGTAGTTGATGTCTGTGATCGGCCGACGAATCAAAGGAAACTGAGGCAGATGGGCGTTCATGTTGTTTATTGGGAGGGGGAATTTAATAAATGACTGAGCACCTACTACTTGGGAATGAGCCTTAGGGAGGGGAAGGGATTCTGAGGGAAGACGTGAATAATCGTTGCATTTCTCCTTGGTGCTTCTCGGCTCTCGATCTACTCTTAGTGTCACCTGCCTATCGCCCTGTTCATTGAATGGCCAAAGCTCTATTAAAGCCCCAGCAGTCTGTCACCGATGTAGTACAGTATTTCCGTTGCCAAAATAATTGTAACATCGATTATTACGAGTGACGACGAATTGAGCTCATGTAAACCACAACTCTTCCTACAACAAAAGCCTGAATGGGCGCAGTAGATTAGAAGAGCTAATTCGTAACGCAGCGCCGAAACCCGAGGAGGTAACTAGACTTTCGTCCTCAAGTATCAGGTTGGAAAGGAAGTCCTGCAAACTTTTCTCCATTTTTGATTAAAATGTTATCTATTATTTTAATTTTATCTTTTTTGTTACAACTCCTGACCGGTCTTATATCTACCATGAGTGTCCACCACTTGTCTTCAACGCTCAGAAAATTTCTTGATGCTCCTTTGCCAAAACCCAGCGGAGTGCGGGTCGAGAAAGGAGGCGACCTCACTTTCGAGTTGGAGTTGATCGTCTAATTATTTTGTCATCAATAGATGCAAAGGCCAGCGGGTAGTGCGGTCATTTGAGAAGGCGTTCGCACCAGGAGAAGTACGGTAGGAGGAGGGTAGGAAATCCCGAGGCCCCAGGACTGTTGCGCGTTCATTTCGGAACACGGTGATTCACAACGTTATGAACGAGTTAAATATTGTCGCGGTACGAGGGCTCCTGACGAGCTGCCTGGCCAAATTCTGGAGTTCCGCAGCCTAGACCTCTACCTACACAATGGTGCCCATAACGAAGAATTTGTAGTGGAGCTTCCGTAAGAGCCCTACCTGTAATGGAGTGTGAGGGACGCTGCTGGCTTCTTATAAAAATATCAAAAGATCGGAAGCGCTGGTAAAGGTGAAACACGCTGTAGCGGAACGGCATGCCTATAGAAGCTATTGCAGATAGTGTCAGTCGTTGACACGAATCCATGGTTTTGTAGACATTTGTACTAGACAGTGACTCGGAGTACGGATTTGCTAGTGGTCGAGGTTTTTTGAATTTTCTTGGATAACTACTGACTGCAGCACTTATATCCACCGCGTGGATTGAAGCCACGAGAATGCTCTACCGTTTGTTAGTCATAAATGTTACCCATGAATTTTTCAGAAAAAAAGAAAATTTTAGAAAGAGTATTAGAACTTTCTTTTCAACCTAATATAATGCAACACTGGAAGTGTGTCTCGGAAAGCCCTTATGAAAGGTGAGGCAACGTTTAGTGATCACAGTTCAGTTTTTTAACTAGGAAAGAACTATCTCCTTAGTAATTATCAGATAGAAACCACCTGATAAAGGCAGTAATGTGTGCTGAAGCAGAAAATTAGATATATGAAGTAATGTAGACATAAATAATGTTGCATATGAACTAATTTATTGCGTGGGCTACGTTGGTAAATATTTAGAATCCAGCAAGTAACGTCTCTTTGCAGGAGGCTGCTTGCCAGAACGTTCGAAGACCACGTGGAATTTGGAGCAGAACAACATCCAGTTACATCCGAAATTGCCCTGCAAGCTAGTTCTGCAAAGTACTGCCGATACCTGCCTGATTCACTTTGCCGAAAATAGGTCTCATAGCATCTCAACTAATTCTTGCCTGCACTAAACTTATTCTACAATGCGCCAGTTGTGTTGCTAAAATACCACTAATATTAGGGTATTAAAAAGCCAAAAGTTCGAAAGTTCGCCAGATGACTGGGAACAATTCAAGGGTACTAGTACCCGACCTTGATCGAGTTCATTTTTGATGCACCTCGCAAGTGAGGGCCACTGATTGTCTGTAATTTGGGATTCATAGAAACATTAATAGGCGTTCTCGTCCGGTAGAGGAGGGCATTGCCGTGCACGGTCTGCTCCAGTGCCAATTTGGCCTCAAGGAGTCCTTTAAAGTTACGAGCTGCTATCAGCTTTTTTCCTATGTTATTTCTTCAGGTGTTTTGTGTAATGTATGTATTCTTGTACTAGATGACATTAACGTCTACGAAAAGTAATATTCACCTAGTCAGCAGGTCAGGACTAAGCCTAGGAGGGGGAGGAAGTCCCCCGGGGAAAACCAAGATTGCTCACGGACCCGGGGCTCCTTTCCCTTCTAGGGCTTAGTCCTGAACGTCTACAATAAAATAATGTGCTTTCCATGGTTTGAAATGCTCTAGATCGCTATGCCCCCTCACTGGATGAGACTCCATTAATATTTACGTGATCACCGCTTGCTTCAAACATTATGTTTTTAATTATTCTCTGCTTATTTCTCTAATTCTCCTGAAGCTTGGAAGAGGGAAGGGGATTGAAAATTTTGGAGAAAAATGAGAAAAATGATTGTTACGGAAAAACTTCAGTTATTATAGCCCGGGAATTATTCGAAAATATTCAAAATACATGTCTTTGATTAAATTTTGTTTGACATTTGTTTTTGTTTGAGTTTGTTTTTCCCATAGCTCAGCACTTGGGAAAGAGAGAGTAATCGCAGTATGAATCCAGTGAAAAGGTAAACTATAAGCTGGAAGGAAATGGGAACAGGTGCCAAAAAACCAACGTGGAATCGGTATTCAGACGTGAGTCCTCATAAAATTCAAACACAATGGCTGGCTTTCCAGACCACGGTGTTTGGTCCAGTCGGAACAGACATAAGGTAGAAATGCGCAAGATCGACCCTATTCCTATTCGAAGACCTTTTGGTAGCTAGACATTTGGTTAGCTAAGTAGCGAATTGTTGTCACCTTTTTAGGTTGATGGCACAATCGCCGAAGCCTTAGCCGACTAACAAGGAAAGGCTCCCATGTCGCCATGGCCATTCAAGAAGAGATGTATACCACTACATGTGCCTTTGAACGCTAATCTCAAATCTAGCTTCCAAATTTGCTAAACGATTCTCGCAATAGAGTTATGAAGCAAAACAGTGCAACGGCAGTGGTCGGGTGCAGTCAAAATCGTAGGATCGGCCCCTGACGCATTTACTGTCTTGCGTTTCTTCAAAGATTAGGCGCTAAGACGTCATAAAAGCTTTTAGCTATTCTTGAGGAAGGCAAAAAACGCGTACAGGGACCGATCCTACGACGTTTTGACTGCAAATCCCGACCACTGCCGTTGCGCTGTTTTGCTTCATAACTCCTTCAGAGAATCGTTTAGCAGATTTGGAAGGTAGATTTGAGATCAGCGTTCAAAGGCACATCTAGCGGTATACATCTCTTCTTGAATGGCCATGGCGACCTGAGAGCCTTTTCTTGTAAGCCATTATCAACCCCGTGTGCTGTGAATCAAATGAAAGTGTTCACAATAATTATGCCGAGTCGAAATGACGCATGCCTATTCCCCTTAGAATCAAACAGTAGTCCAGAAAGATGACAGCTACTTTCCTTCGTCCACTGTATCTGCACAAGTGCCGTGCAAGATTTGGCCGTTTTCTTGACACTTTAGGTCGACTCGACCGAATTAACTAATGAATAACCAGTGTGAGAGAGCATTAACCCATTGGCGACAATGCGATTTTTCGCTTGTCTGCCGCGTCGGACCGCGCCTTTTTTGACATTTTTGAAAAATGTGTCATAATGCGGCTATCCACCTGCACCAAAAATGTTGAATCTTGAAGCATGAACTGTTAGAACTTTGCAAGTTTCGTATGATTGCAGACCGCTTCCAAAATGAGCGTAAATCTTTAGGTTTTGCCGAGGGTGTATATTGGAGCATGCCAGAAAAACTTCAAATCTCCACTTTAAAACCCGTAAATGGGGTCGGATCCAGATCTCTCTTTGTGAAATGTTGTAGCATTACTCTAGCTGACTCCAGGCGAAAAGCCAGCCGGATGCATTCAAAAATAACAAGCTTTGCCTTGGAAAATCACTTTCAAGTACCGCTCGTGTAAAACATCAACTAAGGAAGATATGCACTGACCATTAATACCGTAAGTATGACAACGCCTTCCTGATTAGTATGCTATAGGAACACTTCTGGAAATCCTGCGGAGAAGAGTTATCTCAATGCTGCGTCCCCACATCGAGCCGCATTGTCCGTCGTGGCAAAAAAAGTGCGTCCCAACATCGACCCGCAATGTCGCCAATGGTTAATCAATTTGTTAAATTTCACTCGAGAATGATAAGTATGCGGCAAAGCGGCCGAATGAAACAGGTGAGATGAGTTATTGGTTGGATTCCTGTATGATTAATGATAGCCCAATATTCGGCAATGATCACATATAGTTGAAATATAGTCGCCCTATGTTGAATAATTTACACTGGTGAGCACACAGTTTGGAGTAAGGTTGGAGAGTAGCCCAGCTGAAGAACTGAATGCTATGGCATTACAAATACCTAAAACGAAATGTATAAAGCACTCGACATTGATTGATTCCTTTCGGAATGCGTCATGCACCTACTTTCCTTTTCAATCGCACTAGCAACGTTCGCTGCGATTAAGCAATATGAAATAAATTAGCTCGAGGGGGAGCGTACGTCGAAGGTCAATCCTTTCTAGAACGAGTCTGGCATAAATAATTCGTCAGACCAAAGGGCTGGAAGGCATAGTTACCATGGGTGAGGTTTGACTCCAAAGTGACATCCGGACTATGGACGTGGGAAGTACTTGGCACAGATCACTTTCATCCCATATTACAATGTTTGGGTCCAAATCTGAATGAACTAGCAAGTAGCGATCTACCAGTTTCAGTTTCGTTACTCTCCCATGTTAGAATTAAAAAGTCCTTGGTAGGGCCCCTAAACGTGATTTCACGATGGAAATGGATTGGCGAATAGGCAAAGATGTCCTATTCACTTATCATGGTAAATCACAGTTGTGGAAACACAGGCAAGTAACTACGCTCACCAATTCTCAGCTCCACTATTTTTAGATATGTTCACCGCCTTATACACAACCGCTTAGCGGATTATCAGGGGTGGCCAAAAAAAGAGACACTTGGCTCATGGCGCACATACCAAACTTTTCGTCGCCCAGGGTGCCGCTGTTGATGAAAGTTATACGGCCAAATATCCCTTACCAGGAAAGGCATTCAACTTCCCATGGAACTTCGAATTGAGACCCAGATATATCGATAAAGCTTCAAACGCTGATTACAAATATGGAAACTAAAACTGCAAAATGAACCTGCCAAGGAAGTTGTAAGCAGCCCAGGTTGGCTAAAGTAAAGCACTGCACATGAACCGTGCTGCACCCCAGGCTTTCAGAGTCGCCACGGAGCAGTAGTGGTGTCCTCGTTCTTCACCCTTGGAGCCATAAGCTCTTCTCCCGTTGTAGTGCGAATCCCTAGAGCACTGACGCTACTCCACGGCGACTTTGAAAGCCTGGAGGCTAGTGTAATGCTTACTTCCAGCCAACTTTGACTGCTCACAACTTCCTTGGCAGGTTCATTTTGCAGTTTTAGTTTCCATATTTGTAATCAGCGTTTGAAGCTCTATCGATATATCTGGGTCTCATCTCAAAGTTCCATGGGAAGTTGAATGCCTTTCCTGGTAAGGTTCCCATAATTGGAGTCCTCCTCCACTGCCTTCACCGTTTTCAATATATGACGTCATCTGCCATCCCTGTCAAACTCAAGGGAGCCCACCGTTATCGCTCCAGGCTGAAGCTGATACACAATTTCTTCAATCGATAACCGGTAGATAGCATCCTACTAGCTGTGAGTATGCAAGACCGCTTTTGATCAGCTTTCAAATGACGTGTAATGGTCTATGGTCCCTCGAGGACCACATTGAGCTCGAACCGTGCACAAGGTTCCCATGACGAATTCTTGTGATGTCGTTGGTGTAGAAAGCTATTGTAACGTTTGTTGATAGATTGGAATGTGCTCTTCAATACTAGTTGGGGCAGTCGATTTGAGTTAGCAAAGTGTGATTAATGCTGTCTGAAATGTGGAGTGAAGTGTCTTTTTTTGGCCACCCCTATATATAGTAGGATGCTAACTTCACTGTAGAACTATAGTGTTATGACGGTTAATCACGTAGCGAAAAGAAAAGGGTCTTCAGTGGTGTCTTGAAAAACAGATGAAGCATGACTGTTGTTCAACTGCACACAAGATGAGCAATGATTTGTGTTCAGAGCCAATGAAGCACCCAATTGAAGTCGCTACAGAAAGAACGAAAGGAGCAGAGCCTCAAAAAGGCATATCAGTCCTCTATAGAGGCAATCACGAAGATACGCGAAGAAAATTACCGAATTCTCAGTTACTTCTTCTCAAAAAATGTTAATGACATGTGCTAGACGTGAAAGAAGCAGTGAAGATTAAGTGACAGTGTTTGGTGGTTGAACTTAAAGACACACCTTGCAAACATACAGGTGGTTGCACATGAAAGTGACAGTAAAGCTGTGGAGTGGACCTATAAAGAAGATAAACCGCGGAAGACTTCAAAAATTGTGATCTTCATGGGTGGTAGACAAATTTCACGCACTATACTTCGTAAGTGAAGAAACACTGAGTGGCGATATGAGAGAACAGACTCATAGAGGACGGATAAAAGGCCAGTGTAACTCGGACTCTCACGGCAGTTAGCGTGACATGCCCGGCTGGGCTGTGTGTAGAACATGAACGCAAATTGGTAGCTTCTGGGACCACTGGTATGCTTTCTGAGCACTTTTGCGGCTGTGGGGCCACCCACCTTTCTCACAGAATAATCGCTTCATAGAACATCGCGAAATGTGCATTTCAATCTTCTTGCCATGCATTACATACCCACTTAATGACCTAACCGCCACTCCGAGAAAATTGTGAACATTATTTTTGCTGTTTGTTTTTTTGCTCTATTTTCTACCATATTCAAATGCTCCGCCCCTTTTCTAAACGGGTTACGTCCCTCTCATACGGATCTGCTCGATGAACAAGAGAGGCAGGCTAGGCTTAGAATTAGTGACGTGTTTCTGGTAGTGAACAAAACGAAGCGCCAAGTGGCCACTGTGCGACTTTCTCATCGGAAAGGAGAGTGCAACTTTTTAGTTCTCCGGCTCGAGCTACGCATGAGCTACTCCAACATTCAACACATCGCCTGCACTTTCGCGATTCCACTTCCCACTTCTCAGCATCGCAAGTACATTTCTAACTCTCCATTCCGTCTTGATAAGATCTCCGCCATAATTAGCGCTATATCAATACCATACCTCTAGTGTTATGCAAGAGTTTCGTAAGCTGACATATTTCTGTCTTCCTCGCAATCCTCCATAAAGGATAAAAAGGATAAAGCATTTGCCGTTGATCAATCCCTTTTGGGATGCGGCACGCATTCTACTTCCATTTGTACATTCGTAGTGGCATTTGAATGCGATGTGGCCTATACAATGACTTGCGGGGGCCAGCCGATGTACAAGTCAGTGTTTTTATCCTCCCAGACAAGTCTGGTACCAAATTAACCGACCCCGGAGGATGGAAGGCTTGATGTCAAGCGACTCGCGACCCAATTGATCCCTGGACCGCTTCGCGTGGTAACGTTGTAGGGGGGGGGGGGGTGGGCGGGGGTAAGCCACTAAACACCACTTCCATCAGCCAAATCCTTCCATAATAAAGTCAACTTTGACTGACTCTCTCTCAGCCTTATAACGGAAAGGGGGGGGACTCACTCCGACCACGCGCACCAAACCTACAAAACTTGCTCAAACAAACTGAGAGCTGAGTTGGGATGAATTTGTGCCCCGGTAGCGTACCTTGTACCGCACTTGCCCGGTATGCAAGAGGTGTGGATTTCAAGAAGGTACCGAAAAATCACCAACTAGAACGAAAATAATGCTCCATTCGTGTTGGTGTGTTGCCGTTCAGCCAACTCTCTGAAACCCGCTAGGCACCTCAAGGAAGACGACCTCTAAGCTAAGACAGCTAGGCTCTATCCTTATCCACCTCCTCCGACTGTCATTCTATCTTTCCACTAAATTCCCGACAAGGAACGATACAAAACCTCAAAATCGCACAAATTTTAGCCGTAGCCACCCACCTTTCTGATCATAGGCACCACCTCACAGCATCTCAACTGACATGTTCCTGTGCAAGAATAAAGATTCGTGGTAACATTACCTCTAGTGAAAAGAGACAACAAGAATTCGTGAAGCGCTAGAATAACGCGTGCCTCTTTCGCTCTAAGTAAACTGATCATACGGGGAGGACAGGCGAGAAAGCATAACGGACGAGAGGGCAGATACTAGAATGCTGCGGACGAGAATAAGGAAGCTGTTGAAGCAGTTCTGCGAAACGCCCGACACGCTTCGTCCAAGATTTCCTGAGTCGATGTGGATCATCAATACCTTCGTGGACTCTATCCTACTCAGGAAAAAGATTAATGCATCGTCCTCAAAGCATCCCCTCTTTGACTGAATATGGACCGATAATGATGCTCAGTGATGAGAGATGCTGTTGCTTGTTATTGAAGAAGCCGATTCAAAAAGCTCAAAATCTGCATGAACTCCCGAGACATCCCTTTTAAAAATTCTGTTCATTGTAAAAATTTTGGGGGAATTTTTGAAGAATAACTGATGACAGCTGCAAAGCACATTTATCAATTTCGAAAGTGAGAGTGGGACAAAGCATTTTAGTCATTGAGTTTAGCTTGGTTATGGCTTATCATACTTAGTCATTTCAGCTCAGTGACACAAATTCGAGCGTTTCACTTTTAATTGGACAATAATTTGTTGAAGCGATACTACCCTAATAAAGCCATAGCTCTAAGCAAAAGCTGCAGCATGATGGGTGTCCTATGCAAAATGAGCATATTTGTGGTTGATGACAAAGAAAAGAGTGCGAAAGTGAAGTGAGTGATGGAAAGGGCAGGCGCAATTGAGTTGGCAGCCAGAGGCACAGCTGAATAAGACACGCAGGTATGGAACCCGTTAAAAACTCTATTCCAGCACCCAAGAGCCCAAATGGGAGTCGAAATGAGATTCCTTCGCAAAGTGCGTTCGCCGGACCCTATCATGACCACGCACCTATCGCAGGCTCACCACTCACGAGAAGACGTTTTTTTTCAAGCTCTCTCCAACAGCCACTCCTTTCAGTTGCTTATCTTCTGTCAATGAAAACCACTAACGACCTCTCTGTTACAACGCACCCAATTTGCCAGATGAAAATGACATTCGCGAAGGTTCGCTTTCCCATGAGGGCTGTTTTTATTTACTGGACATATGGCCAAATCAATTTTTGAATCGCGCACTTATGAGTACTTATGGAACACATAAAAGCAAATAGGCTAATAAAAGGGGCACTCATGAGATTTTTCCACCCTTAATGGGACTTTTATTAGCAAGACGTGCTGTTGATTCGACTTTCTGACCCAGTGCGGCATCCGCTGACACAACCAGGACGCCTGGGTACTTATCCGATTCAGCCTTCATAATGAACGATGAGACCGAAACACGGTCAGCCTCACAACCGGTCAGCTTTCTCCCGAGTCGAAGTACATAATCCATAAGGAGAACTTCTGCTTACTCGCGAAACCAAAGATAGCAGAAAGGTGCTAACTACAGTCGTGAGTCTTTAGAAGGGTCTCCCCCTTTCAAGAGCCAGTCTCTCCTGGAGTGAGAAGGAGGGATCCTCAAGCGCAGGAGGCGCGACACTGTCGTGACTCAAAAGTCCGAAGCAACGACGCTCAGGCCTTCCCTTGTGTACTGCCGTGCTGCCATCCTTGTTAGCGGCATATCTGGCTTCTACGCCCTCTCGCTTATGCGTACTCCTCGCGTTTACCCCTTGCACCGCTGTGTCCCTCATTCATACCACTGTCGTTCTCACGAGGGAAATTTAAGTGTTTTCTATGGTGTTTTCAGCTTTTCCTCCCCAATTACGTTCCTCATTGTCCTTCTTGTCTTGTTTACGAACAAAATGACACATTAATGCGATCCAGACAAGTGCCTTTAAGGAATACCGACACTTGGTTTTATGCTATTCGGCGACAGCAACTCAGGTATTAGACTGGTGCAAAAGGGAAGCGGATTCTACGCAGCTGCGCTCTTTGTGACTAGTTTTGGATGGGCTCTGACTAAACATGGATCTAGTGAGTGAACGATTGCTTCCTCAGTGAAGCCTTTAGCGCTCCCGAATACTTCGTACCGACGCATAAAAATCACATATCAGTATATGAAGAGCGGGGTTCAGATATGGGTCTGTTATGAGACTCATAAAGTGGGAACAAGGAACTACCGAAAGCACCCTCTTTTAAGCAATCAAACGTGTGTAATACGAGCTCACGGATTAGAAATAATGAGTGCTCAAATTAGACCCCGAAGAGACGAGAGAGGAGAAAAAGGAGCGAGACGACAAACACCAGAGCAGACACCAGCGTTTATTTCAGGTGACGAGATTTCCTATTAGTGAGTGATATTTATGAAAAAGAATGCTAGTTGAAGCAATTTTCGGCCAGGCTCTGGGTTTCTTTGGACCACAAAAGGGTCGCAGAAGTGTAGACCAAATAAGCGAAGGGTTTCTATCTTCACAGATGAATCGATATCAACTAATTGACCCCGAAAAGGTGAAGTGACTGACCGGTATAAGAGGCATTCCATCTGGGAATTGGGAATGATCGTCACTATCCCGGTCCAAGCTATTCCTGGTGCAGGCTTGCAGCGAGCAGTTTTATGTTCCACTACACTACTTCTCCCCGTCTCCTAGATGGAATACGTACAGTTGTGCGACATGCCGTTGATGAAGTCGAGTAGGAGCAGTCCCAGCGCTGCGAGAAAAATAGAAAGCCATTCGTCTAGAACCAAAATCGCTCGCAACCTGACACATTTGAAATTGCTAATCAATATTACTAAATTACGATATCAATACGCTCTTTTTTTGCGTAAGTAGAAAATTACGCTTGAATATAGAGCACAAGCGTACTTAACATTTAGTCATGACCAGGACAGCTATGCTAAGCTTGGTGCAAGCGTCGCGCCTATTAGGCAGCAGAGTCAACCCTGCGTTGCGCAGTTCGCAACGGCACGTTGAGAGATCCTCAACGCACGCTGTATGGGCGGAGACACAGACGGCTCGAGCATGCGAGTGTGAATGTTCGCGCGAGAGAACGTGTCTAATCGGGCGAAACTGCGCAACGTGGCCGTTGAAAACTGCGCAACGCAGGGTTGACTCTGGCAGTCATACTTGGGTCTCACTAATGCATACGGATATTTCAGGTTTGATATCATTTCAGACAATTAAATGTACCGCACGAGTAACTAAGGGCAAAATGAAGGAAATATAAGCATAGGTTTCAATTTTTGATTTGATTTTGGCCTTTTTTAAACCCCAATGTCAGGCCAACTTTAAAGTTAAGGCCCTAATTCTTTTGTAACCATGTATTTGTACTTTTTGTTTTACTGTATGTACCTTACTATCCCCTTATCGTGATTATTACGGCAACAGTAAATAAATAAATAAATAAAGTATACGCAATGAACCATTAGCTTTTCTACTCTTACCCACGAATGGACCCAGCCAGTTCTAATCCAAATATAGTATGGAAATACTCAAAAATTTAAGAATAACCCATATCTCCGACATCCTCGACCTTGGGAAGCACTACATACATCTTCATGTAAGTTTGGATAGAGTCCACGATATTTCCGGTGAATAAGCCTGTGCCTAATTTCACGTAAACCCACCTCTGCCGTGCCGCTGTGCTAATAACTTGACACTCTACAAACCTACCGCAATTTTGATTATACGTAAGTCGATCCCTGATTTAGCAAACATGCCTCATTCAAGCGTGCGCCTTGGTGCCCACTGGGGTCCACTTGTCACGACACCTGTTTTCACCAAATTTGTGTAAACTTCCGTATAGGGGTTAACGGTTTTCTGATTATGGATATGACACTCATTCTCGGCGCTGGCGCATTTGGCGCCTATTTTCTGCTCGTCTGCGCTCTCCAGCCGAGAAATATGCACTGAACAACGTTAACGCCAAAAACGAATGTCATATTCGTAATCAGGGCCCTAAATAACCCCTATACTGAAGTTTACACCGATTTTGGTGAAAACAAGGGTCGTGACACAAGTGGCACCAACTGGCGCCAGAAGGCGCCACACCGCTAAAAACGAATGTCGTTTTCGTGAATCAGCATATCGAATTACCCCTATGGGCATGTTACGGTTGTCTCTAGATGTACCCAAGTGCACTGCACCAGTGGAGGTGTTTTTACGTGATATTGGCGCGGGCTTATCTACCGGAAATTAGGGTAATCATTGGCAGGAGAAATGCCCGATAAACGGATTTCCTGTGAATGACAAGCTGGTATTAAGCTTAAGACTTACCCGCAATGACCAGAAAACTTTAAGTCATTGCTTTACAAATTGTAGTCCTATTTGTAAGGCAAACTGGAATGTTGTAGCGAAATTTTGGAGAATTGAACCAACAATTACTCGCGACCGACTCGTAAACTTCGACAGCTTATTACTTCAAAGCTTTTGGCGGACTGCTTTTGCTTTAAAAGCAATGCAAAAAAAGCCTGAAACTCGCTGGATGAGGCCTTCTTTTTCTGGACGCCTTGTGGACGATGAGAGTGTCTAGGGGGCAAACAATCTAAAAAAATTATGAACATAAGCGAGAGAATGAAAAAAGGAGACGAGAGAACATAAAGAGGATGATGATAGCAGATGATGCTACACTGGTCGTGCATGGTTGCCTGGGGTGCTTAGTTGAGTTCCGAGCAGGGTCAAGCGTCCTTTCGCACTGTTCGAACGAGGAGATTGGTCTCGCATTTCGATGTTGGGAGGGGTCGTATTTGGAGTTGAGCAAGGGTTACCATCTTTGGGAAGAAAGCGAACAGGAGGTAGTATTTGGTAGAATTCAAAGGGATCATGGACGTGGAAAAGATCATTTTTTGACAGATTTTCTAATAATGTTGGCGAAAACTTTACGAAGGCTCAAAATACAAAAAATTGAAAAACATGTAGTCCCGTTAGAAACAGTACTGAGCCCGTTTTTGAAGTGCTCATGCTGAATTTGTACGACGTGAGTTTGGTCCAAATTGAGCGAAAAAAAGGTGGCTCGATTGGAAGATTCTCAACAGCTTTTGCGTTTTTAGATTTTTTCTACGAAAGCCAAAAACTAGCGGTCGGCGAAAATGCGTCCGGCGCGATTCTCCAAATGTCGAGCACTATATCATAATACAATCATAAAATCGGAGAAATAAACAAGTGAGGCCTTTGAAGAACGCTTCCGAAAGCCATGAATAGCTTTCAAAAACTGTATGTTATTGGTTGAAATAAAAAAACAAAAGCAGTACCACACTATGTACGTACACAGATGTCTGAGGAGGT
>MU883994.1:0-18332 GCA_036418205.1 Ostertagia ostertagi | reverse complement strand
TCGCTGCGGGAACCTTCGGGTCCACTGATGATCAGCGGTGAACCTGAGGTTCCCGCAGCGAAAAATGCTTCGCGGGGCGAGACGCGGAAAAGTCGCTTTCTCCTAGTGAACCACACCCGAGATCCCGCAGCGAGAAAAGTTTCGCGCTGCGAAAAGCGGAAAAGGGTGCTAGTGGGTTAGGGGGGCATGCAGCGCTTGACGCTTTTTCTTGCTTCATTGTTGCTGTTTAAGGTAATGACAAAAGTGCTGTCCAATTACCACAAGATGGAAAACGTTGTCGTTCGTTATAATTTCAACTGTGATGGTGAGCTGATAGGCATCCCGGAGAAATACTCTTCTTTGGATGTGACGAGGGTTATGCTCACCGTCGACAAGAACAATGGTATGTGTATTAATGAGACACTGGTTCGAAGAAGAAAGTATTTTTATTTTCAGGAAGTCCGTTCACTTTTACCCAACCATATGTAATTGAAGCAG
The DNA here is from genome assembly GCA_036418205.1 of Ostertagia ostertagi. Classification (NCBI taxonomy): domain Eukaryota; kingdom Metazoa; phylum Nematoda; class Chromadorea; order Rhabditida; family Trichostrongylidae; genus Ostertagia; species Ostertagia ostertagi. The sequence goes on along the minus strand of MU883994.1, from coordinate 17,855 downwards.
GCGGCAAGAAATTGGAAGCGATCTCAGTAGGGACATACTATTCGGTGAGTGAAACTTCTATAAATTCTACGCTATTCGTAGTCGTGTAAGTTTTTTTTAACGTAGTAATGTGTAAATAATAAGTAAACATTCAAGTAGTCTGTACAATTTGAATTGACTTATGCTGCTTTTGGATTACGTTATTTACTTACAGGGATTTCAGATGACGACACATTTTCCCTAAAGTTTTCTATCTTCTGCTCATTTACGTACACAATTCATTTTTTGAACAAAAAAAGCCTCCATACAAATTCTGCTTTTCTTTACTATAGGCAGTGCTCATCATCATTTATTCATGAATGTACGTACTTGTAATTTCAGTTCTACGAACTTCCCACAGCCAATGTGACTTATATTCAAGTGGTCTCTCCGACGTCTGGGTTAATCTGTTCTCTGAGGGCATTCGTCGGTTCGGATAGCACGATGCTTCTGAGCTACACGGACAATTCAGCCATCGATATTGGGAGTGCTGTTCGCTATAAAGGTAAGCAAAACAACATTTTGTGACTACTGAGTGTGTTCGTGGTTTTTCTATAGTATTACGACTGGTGTCGTTAGGAAGCTTTTTGTCAAGGTAAATAAAGGATAAAAGGATAAAGCATTTGCCGTTGATCAATCCCTTTTTGGGATGCGGCACGCATTCTACTTCCATTTGTACATTCGTAGTGGCGTTTGAATGCGATGTGGCCTATACAATGACTTGCGGGGGCCAGCCGATGTACAAGTCAGTGTTTTTATCCTCCCAGACAAGTCTGGTACCAATTAACCGACCCCGGAGGGATGGAAGGCTTGGTTGGCCCGGGCGACTCACGACCCAGATCCCGGACCGCTCGCGTGGTAAGCGTGCCACTTGTCACTACACCACTTCCGCCCTTGTACAGGTACAATAAGCAGGAAAATTGAAATGATATTCCCTATGTGGCTACTTCTTAAACTGACTGCAAGAGCTTTGGTAATTTCCCCGTTATATTTGATCAATACACGCCAGTAACTCATTGTAGGCGATGTAGACCATTTATGAGGTCAGTGCTTCAAAATTCGTTCATTACGCTGGTGAGTCTGAAAAGTTGCCTGCATATAGGGTCAATTCCCAGGACGTGATCAAAATTTGCTCTGAAGAAACGTTTTCCGCAAACTAAGTCACCGTGATAAAATTCGTTTTGGGCTCTATTCCGCGCAAAAAGGGGCTACCGCTCTGCTGCAAGTTGTTCCCAATGCCTGTGGTGGAAATTCCAAAAAAGTTATGACCTTTTTATTTTTTTTTGCTAGAATGCGCGCATTTTTCACTTCTGCCATTGCTGTCGTGAGGTACCGGAGTCAGCATATTGTTTCAAGGAACATACAGTCGATATCCGAAAGTTGGGGTAGGCGTGTCACCGGAAGTGACGTGCACTTGATAGAAGTTGCGTGGATAAGCTGTTGCCAGCATGCTTTGCTGATATCCAGCGATGTATGTTGGAAGCAGCTTATCCACATAGCTTCTATCAAGTGCACGTCACTTCCGGTGACACGCCCACCCCAACTTTCAGATATCGAGTATAGGTGGATTGGCTCCTGCTGGCTGACCATGAGAGTACGAGGCTTTTTCATTTCGTAACGATTGGAGTTGCGATCAAGCGTTTTCTGGTTGTGCGCTATTTCATTCCCCCGTCTCCTTGCTGCTCCTATCCACCTTGTTACTTTTCCTACCTGCGTAACAGTATCGTACAGTTAAGTTCCGAAATTTACCTTTACTCTTGCAGTAGTAAATATCGTAAGAATATATAAAAAATTTGTTCGTGTCTTTCCTCAATGAAGGAATTGCTTCTTCTTCTCTGTATATCTGGTATTTTCAAGGTGTCCCACAGCTCACTACGGGTCTTCCAATCGGGTTTCCGGCACCCACAGTGATACAGATGCAACCTATCGATCCAAGTGATGGAATGCCTCTTGGAGCTGTTTTGTTTGGTACGCATAGAACCGCCGATAGCACATATTCACGCGTTTTCGTTTACCTTGACGACTGCACTCCAGGACCTTTTGTGTATGTGGAAGCGCAACAACTTTTTTACGTCTTTGAACTCAGATATGCCAATTTGTTTCAGACAGTACATTCAGTTCTTCGACGGTAATAAAATGGCGACCCGTGTGCTACCCAGTTACTGTGCACTACTCGGTTAGTTGAGCGTCAATTTATATCACTGAAATTGCAATATCCTCCCAAGATTCAGCTATTCTTTTCGGAATACAAATAGGTATCAGGCATTGGTTTTAAACAGGGTGAAAACCGTGTCGAATGTCACTCATAATGGGAATGCCTTTATCTTTCCTGACAGTTGATGACAAACCTGATGGGACAGATCGCTGCTATTTCTCCACAGCCCCACTTGTTCATCGTTACCAAAGCAGTGTTGCTTTACAGTCCGGAACCTACATTACATAATGCCTTTTAGAGAAGTGACGGTTCCTGCTCTCCGAGGTTTCAGTGATGCGCGATCTTGTAGTCTTCGTTTTTTTTTCTGTTTTCTGAACGTTCAGCTACTCCGAAGCATTCAATACGCATATTAAACACTTAGTTCAATTATCTTCAGGCTTGCCAACATACACATTCTGCTGTTTATAGTGCCTCCTGTCTCGTCGCTAGAAAATCAAGCCGGCAAGGAAATTGAGCTTATCTCTGATTCCGTTGGTGAGTAAGCAAAAAGGATATTCTGCTTGAGCGCTCATAAGTCCACTTTCACTGAACAAGCCCTATAGCACTTTGTTGGCCAGAAGATGTAAAACCAGTCTTGTGCAAAATCCGATCCATAGATGATGTAAAGGTTACGCCTTCGCCCATTGCATCAAAGGGAAATATGATATACAGAATAGGCCAAAATTATGGTAACCGCGACTGTGCGAACCCATTTTTCCTAATCTCTTCTTTTTCCTCTTCTTTTTGAGCATAATATGATAGAGGAGAATGTGCGCTTTTCAAGCAAGCCAAATATCATAGAGCTTTCAAAACTAGTGAAGCGACCATTTCATGGCATGGCATTTTTTGAATTGAACCGAACAGGTGCTCTGGCAGCTACATATAGCAGCAGACATGAGGTGAAACTTCTACAAAGAAAGATTTTTCGAGGTCATTGTCTTCCAGCAAATGTCACCTAGTAATCTCTCATCAATGTCAGCTGGTTTTCTTGCATGGTGAACCTGGAGTCCAGAGCGAGCTAAAACCTTAAAGGGGTTCGGTTTTCTGGGGCCGTATTCAATCCTCTCCCAAGGGGTTGGGGACGAAAATCCCTTTAAATTTTCTCTGTCTTCCCAACTGGGATTGTCCTGATAAAGGACCTACGTTTAATGTATGTACAGGGGTGGCCAAAAAAGAGACATTCCACATTTCAGACAGCATTAATCACACTTTGCTAGAATCAAATCGACTGCCCAACTCAGTATTGAAGAGCACATTCTAATCTATCTAAAGTTACATGACAGCCTTCTACACCGACGACATCAGAAGATTTTCCCACGGAAACATGGTTCACGGTACGAGCTCAACGAGGTCGTCGAGGTACCATAGACCATTACGACGTCCCTGAAACGCTGGTCAAAAGCGGTTTGCATAGTCACAGCTAATGTCTCTGGAAGCTATTCAACAGTTAATCATTGAAGAAATTATGTAGCAGCTTCAGGCCGGAGCGATTACGGTAAGCCTCGTTGAGCTCGACGGTGACGGCAGATGACGTCATATTCTGAAGACGGTGGGGCAGTGAAGGAGGGCCTGCTTCTGTTTACGGGGGAACACCTAAGGAATATTCTGCCGTAAAACTTTCATTAACATCGGCACCCTGTGCGACGAAAAGTTCGATGATGTGCGCCATGGGCAAAGTGTCTCTTTTTTTGGCCACCCCTGTATGTATATCAAAGTAAACATGCAATGAAAATGAAGAAACTACATTCAGAAACAAATAAATTTAAAGGGATTTTCGTACCCCAACCTCTTGGGGAAGGATTGAATACCGCCCAGAGCCAACAAAATTTTTAGATTTTATTTGTGGTCTCTGTTTTGAAGCGATTTTGACGCGTCTCACCTGTGCACTGTGCACGCATTCCCTCTGCACTTTAAGGCCTATATTAATGTAGTAGGCAACAGATTCCATACCCAACCTAGTTTTGATTTGTGATACTAATCAACATCTCTGTGAATTTGATTTGTTTCATTAGGCTAAGATTAATTTTAGTGCGATGATGTCCTGGTTACCATGATTGCCCACCCTGTAGTGTCCTCTGTGAGCTTTAGCCATTCCGCACTGCTTGCTTAGCAAATGTGGGAAAACTGCAAGCTAAACAGTTTATGAAGAAGAGCTGAACTGTTTTCAGGTGTCCAATGCTCTCAGATGAACACCAATGCTCTTGCGGATCCCAGAGAGCACGACTTTAGACAGGTATTGCCCCTTTTCTTGGTTCGGATCAGGCTTGTCTGAAGCAACCAGTCATAAGAACTGCATAGAGAGTAAGCGAGCGCGCGCCGTGAAAGCTGCAAGATCATTCTCTTGTTACCCAAAGAAGCTAATTACTAATTTTATCCTTAAAACACCATTACAGACTAACGATCGGATAAACAGGACATACATAATATTATAGGGACCTGGATATCTTATGTTAGTGTCGTTTTTTCACCACGAGTTTCGGACCACCAATATTTTAATTCAGAATCCGGGGAGTGAAACAGCATATTCATCGAATGACTCATTAGCACTTTCCCATTTACCAGTATGAGTGGAAACCTCGTACGATTAAAGCTAGGAATTTTTTGAGTCGAAAAAGAGAGGTAGGTCGGTTTTGACATCATCTGACAAATCATCCCTCTCACTTGCTAAAAGTTAGGCCTGGACAAAAGAAGTATACAGTTAGTTAGAGTAGGGTCTGCACTGTATGGTGGAAAAGTTAAACTTACTCGTAACTGCGAATAGTTCTTTTTGGAATATTTTTGTCCATAGCAGGTCAAAGAAGCACCTTTTTGAGAGCCCATGAGTGCGATGAGCCATTCATATCGAATTTTCTTGTACAGTCAACTTCGTTGAAGCGTTGTTGCATCATCGATCAGTCACTGCTAAGGTGTCCTTCCATTTCAATACAAGACTGGTGCAGCCCCGCCTCAACTGATTTAACCCTTTCGTGACATGGCAGCCACCGGTGGCTGCCATATATGCCACTCAGGACAACGTTCCCGCTGGCTGTCGTGTTTCAAATGGAATTGTTAAAATGGAATTGTGAAAAGTTTCTCTCCTGAAAAGAATCTTCATACCCTCACTCATCTACGCCAGCCCTGGGCAGGGAAATCTCCATCCACTCAAATTTTATTGAAGAAAAATATCCTGACTCTCCTGCTATTGCGCAATCCCGCGCGGTCACGACTGGGTTAAATGGGGCCACCTTTTCGACGACGATTGCGGGCATCACTTCAAAGACTTCACTGTCTTTTGAGAAAACTGTGAGAACCGATGAGCATTTTAAATGGTAGTATTCCCTCCAACAAATGCAATGTTGGTTTGGTGGGCGGAAGTTGTAGCTCTCAGCAAGAATTTTGATGCATTTGGTACACACATGCGAATTTGCACACTGGACCCAGGAATTTTCAGAAGAAAGTATAAAAATTGGGGGAAAGTTAAATTGTGAACCAACAATAGAAAACAATAAGCAACATATTTCGCAGTATTAATGAGCAAAAAGGACTTTCTGAGATATTGATTTTCCATAGTAATCGGCCCCAAAACTTCCTGAACTAAGAAAGCGACACTAAGATATCCGGTACCTACGTAATAACTTCGAGTAATCGATGAAAACCAATGCATAAGCCTGGGAAGGCTCGGAAGAAAGCAGCTATCTTGAGTTGAAGTGTCGCTCTTAGGAGTAGAAGCAGTGGTGAGGAGAGGGTCGCGTCCTCGCAGCTGCTGCAGACGTTACCTTGTACTCGCGCGTCGGCTGATCCCCGCCCTGAAAGTGATGAGTAAGATAAAAGGAGAAACTAACTGTGCACCAGAACATCGTTGTGTTTACACCTCCCCCATTTACCCCAAGTTCGTCCCGGACTTCAAAAGTGAAGTACAAGGCTAACATCGGTGCTGGAATTATTCTCGAATATACCGATTTAGTTTTGCGGATGGCACAACTGTGCCGAGAAGCGGTAATGAAGCTGAGTTCAAAAGAATGGCTAATGTATCCCATTGCGGTTCACAAACGCGTATACGGAAGAAATCTCCTGTCCTTTATGCAACATCTCTGGGTGAGAAGACGGGTTAGCGCTAAAAGCGTGGCAACACCGGGACAGATAACCATGAGAGAGCAGAGAGTGACCATGAGACGGCGTTCAGAAGAGCGTTATGGGACGTTAAATCACAGAGAATCGTCCGTTTTGGCATTGGACAACGTTTTCGGCAATAGGGGAAGACCGTAGTCGCGCTGCGCCACTGGAATTGCTTCTTGAAGAGAACTTTTCGCTGTCTGGATTCGCACACAGGATTTTAACATGGTCGTTCACATGGAGAAAGTACGCGTACTGTAATCAATGGTCCAGGGCGGCAAGCGGCGCAAGAGACAATTGCCTATTATGATGTTATAAGAGTCTGCCGCGATTGGAATACTCGCGGTCTCGGTAAAATAAACAGGGTGATCGAAAGACAAAGACCCGATTTGAAAACGGAGAGAGGCTTTTCCGAGCAAGCGGATTGGTATTCCCGCCATTCCAACTGCGCAAGAAACCTCACTCTTGCAAAGTTCAAAAATGCCGAAGAGCGGGGCAGTGGTCGCGGCCGTTACCGTAATCGAGGCACCCGTGTCCACCAATGCCAAAACGTGAATATTATTTACCCTTATGGGGATCTGCGCAACGAAAAGGCGATCAGAATCGGTCAGTGCTAACACGTTCACCGGAGCCATAATTGCACGAGGAGGCCATGAAGTGGTGGCGTCAATTGCCAAACGAGGGAGTTCGATCGCCTCTGCGGAAGTGCGCGGCAGGGGAGCAGGAGCAGCCGGCGTACGCGAAGCAGCCGATTGAAAGTACGAGTAGGCACAACCGAACAGATCTGTGGATTGGGGCAACCGCCCTGGATAATAAATATTAATATATAGAATAATGAGGCGACCTACGAGCTGAATAGAAACGAGGGCGCAGCAAATCGCCACCCAAACATCAAAGCACGACCAGGACCCGAAGACCCATGTCCAAGCCACCGAAAGAGGAGAGGCAGAAGAAGACGATGCGAAAGAAGTGTGCACGTCATTGGCGACGGCAGAGAACAGCCGATCGTGACTAACTGTGGACCAGAGCTCTTGCCATTGATGGTCTTGTATGAGCTCGCTGAGGTTGGTCAAGACCAGATTATGAAAAATGGTCAGCGGGAGGGAAAGAGCCGAAGCGTTAACGGTGTCAGGCAAGGCGACATCGCGTACCGCGGAAGACGGGAGAGAGCCAGAATAAACAGTTAGGGGATCAAACTTCAAATAGCCATCAGGTGTGGCAAATAGAAAATGAACTACCGAAAAGCACGGAACAGGCTGTGCATTGCGGGACACGACTAACGTTGATGGGTCCATTGCAAAGTGGTACGGCTGGGAAGGGTAAGCTCCACCGCGGGCTGGGTGAGGCACGAACCGTTGAAATAAAGCATTATGCTCTGCTAAGATACGCGCATGCAACGGTGAATGCGAACTACCTCGTTGCCGAGGTAGGATGCGGCAAGGTCGTGACGGTCTGACAAGTTTCGCACCGTGAAGGTGGGGTTAGGCTTGTAGCGACGTATGGAGTGCCATTGCTAGCAAGTTAATTCTATCGCAGAGCGCAGAAAGGGCATGGTGGAAAAGGGCTGTCACCTGTTGATCCTATCGATCCTTCTACTGCCTAGGAGCTGTGCCGCCAGCTGATTCGACAAGACGATCCCAACATCGGTGTCGTAGGTGTTGCGGGAGACCTTTTTTATAGCCGCGAGCGCATATCCCTGATCGGAGAGGGTCAAATCTACGCCGCAATCCCGAATCTGCGGCGCTGTTGTCACGCCATGAAAGCGCGAACTCCTTCGAATCGCTTATCCAAATGTTACCAATTAGGTGACCTGACATCCGCATTACCGGCACAAAATGACACTGCTCCTCCGTATTGGGGGTCCAGAGAAGCGCGAACCGTCGCGAAGGGTGCAACTACCAGCGTCGTAACTACAGTGCTTCATGTTACCTGCAGGCGAGTCAGGCGAGTTAGAGCCGTGGCGCATGTGGATTACCGTTTGCACCAGGAAGCAATTGGACACCGAAGCGACATGGTCGGTGCAGCATCCGAACGGAGCTGAGGGCCAATCAATGGACAGCTCGTTGGAAGTGGTCCAGGTATCCCCCGGAAGGCATGTAGGTCGCCCGCACATATGATGTTGTTCCATTAGTTACACCACCTCAAAAGGCACAATATTCTGTCGCTCTGAATGATGTTCGTACCGCGCTCCAAAAAAGTTTACCGAGTAGATGGCGTGTCGCCGAAAGAAGTATTAGCTAACTCCTTATTGCGCTTAATGGAGCGCTCTTGGACTCGCTCTAACGCCGACTGATTGTCGCGTAAATGAGTTGATAGAGCCCTTATTTGTCCTCGAGCCTCGGAGAGCTCGCGGATGGGTCACGACGGATCGAATGAAAAGAAACCGAAGGAGAACGAGGAGGGCGACGATCGGAGCGAGGGTAGATTATTAGAAGGCGTACCTGCGTTCGCCGTATTGAGTCCGAGGCGAAGTACATTGTTGGGAGATGTGTCCCATGCCACCACAGTTGAAGCACGGTTGAGGTGGGTCAGCACGCGCAGGTCGCTGAAATCTTTCGTTGCGGGGTTTCTGAAACGAACGATTTGAATTGAACCGCTGAGAGGAATTTGCGCGCTGATATCGCCCTTGCCTCTGCTTCGTATTTTGCGGGTACTGACCTTGCCCAGGGCTATACCCTCGCGGTTACCTACTTTGACTTCAATTGCTTTAGGGGGTGTTGACGGGCAAATCAGGCGGTTAGCCGTGGCCTCTGCTAGTAATTGCTCTACCATCTGAGCCTTGGTGACCGCCTGCTCAAAAGAAGAAGGGTTGTCCAGCTTAACATAGATACCTGATATCTGGACGGAGGCGCGCGACGAACTCCTCGAGAACCCGCTCCTTCTGGCTAGCGGGATCTTGACCAGTAGTAGCTGCTCGACGAGAGTAAGCAAGCGATTAGCAAAAGTGGCAGACGACTCACCCGTATGCTGCTGGCAGGAGGACAGGGCCTGTCGGGCCATGTACCGGTGCTGGGGACCTTCGAAATATTTCTTCAGGTTAGCCACGATCGCCTCGAGACTGTTGCGTTCCTCATCTGGAAGCTCCTTCACTTTCTCTCTGGCCACTCCATCAAGGTAGCCTATGAGAAAGCAGGCCTTTTGCTGAGAGGACCATGAGGTCGAACGCATCCTCATCACATCTTCTAAACGACGAAGCCACATTGAGAACTGCATCGGGTCCTCACCTGACCCTATGAACGGAACAATTCTAGGTAAAGGCCCATCCGGGCTAAGAGACGCTACAAGAGGAATCTTGTTAATGCGCTCTCCGACAGCGGCAAACGACTGGTTGAGGTCGGCCTAGAAGAACAGAATTACCTTCGTTAATACTATGGGTCAGCATAGTAGTGACTTCCTTGGACTCTGTCCACACGTCGTTGATGGCGTGGACCGTGGCATCCCTGAGAGCCTTGGCATGCTTACCTTTGACTGCTGCTTCGTCACCTAACTTAGACGGAGGCCTGCCAATTCGCTGGTGACTAGCACAACAAGATGATTCGAATCAGTTCAGAATCATGAGAATCAGAAGGCTGGGACGCGGAACGTGAAGTAGGTTCACTCATAAATGAGGAGAGAAAACCAACGGCTTCAGAAATGGCTGAAAAGGCTACAGCCAGTTCAAAGAAAAAACTCACCAGAACGAAATGACATCTGGACGGCGACGATAAGAACAACTTTTAGAACATCGACTACGAATTGACACCTTGCGCGCCCAGATCAAAAACCTATTACTGTAGCCCTTGTTCGGAGACATCTGCTCCACCGCTCCGCGGCCTCTTCGACTTTTTAACATGGCTGACACAAAGTGGCCATCTTTGTGGCAACCATCTGAATCAAACACGAAAATTCAAAACCTCACGCTCATCCAACAATCCAACACTAGCGAGGGGTGAACCACTCGCTGCTACCAGTAAGCAAGCGCGCGCCGTGGAAGCTGCAAGATCATCCTCTTGTTATCCAAAGAAGCTAATTACTAATTTTTATCCTTAAACACCAATACAGACTAACGATCGGATAAACAGGAATCGATTGGTGAACAAGAGATACAGTCGATATCCGAAAGTTGGGGTGGGTGTGTCACCGGAAGTGACGTGCACTTGATAGAAGTGCGTGGATAAGCTGTTGCCAGCATGCTTTGCTGATAGCCAGCGATGTATGTTGGAAGCAGCTTATCCACATAGTTTCTATCAAGTGCACGTCACTTCCGGTGACACGCCCACCCCAACTCACCGATATCGAGTTGATAATAATAGAATAATCAATCACGATACGTGCAGTAACTTATGCATGAGGCTATGGGAATGATTGATGGGAAGGCTTTATGGGTGTGAGGGGGTCGCCTTTGAGGGGAGAGCGGAGGTGAGGAAGAAGGTCGCGGTCTTGCAGTGCTGCCAGAGTACTGTCTCAACTTCGCGGCAGTCGCTGGTTTGCCCTAAAGTGATGAGTCAGATGAAAGAAAGAACTAGCGGTCACAGAGCACAGCTGGGCCTTTAAGTGTTTATTCGGTTTTTTTTTCGATTTGCTTGGGATGATCTCGATATTAGGATTGATATTGCGTGGGAACGGCGCAGGCGAGGGTTGCGGCGATCCGATTCTTGCCAGTGTGAATATCGAGATGAGTAGTTCGCTGGAGGAGGCACCAATGCCTTCGATTAGGCAATCTCTCTATTGGTTCACGACGAAAGTGATACGAGACTTTTAATATTTCCATTTACTGCTGGTTATTTATTGTTATTTGTATTTGCATTATTGTTCTGTTAGAGCATGTTTGTCATTACTTATAATGGTCTCATTTTATCATTTGGATTTCTTTGAGAATGGGCTATATGAATTCATGTTGATATGAAACTAAATACCTACCTTTAACCCATTGGCGAAAGTCGCTAGTTTAGAAATCAAGTTTGAAGGGCATGCTTCCAGATTCTAGCAAGAATATGTTGGTAGAAAGATACTGAAGAATCGTATAGTTGCCATCGTCTTTGCATAATATTAACTGACAGTGTTCACCTAAAGGCTGTTTGAAAGCGCTTGAAGTAAAACTGTTGTGAATTATACAGTCATATCCGAACACTGAGGGTGGGTATGTCCCCGGAATTTGGACGTGCATCGATAGAGTTGCGTGGATAAACTGTGCAAGCTCCTTCGACTGGATACAGCGATGTATTTAGGAAGCAGCTCATCTACACAGCTTCTATCAAGTGCACGTCGCTTTCGGTGGCACACCCACCCCAACTTTCGGTGATCGAGTATATATAACACTAACTCAGCCTTCGTAATAACTTCGTATAGCATCTTCGAACGGGGAGCTTAGATCGGATTCATAAGTTATACGAAACTATAAAGGGCATAGTTTGTCGTCTGTCGGCTGTCTGTCATTCTATATGCCTGTCACGAAATTCCCTAGCTCCTGAGGATCCGCCTGGAGAGGTCAAGTCAATTGTGGGATGGGTGGGCAAGGTCTCACGAAGTACCTCCCGCTTCAAAAGCCAGAAGGTGTGGGTCAGACCAACACCATCAACTTGCGACGGCTCTAGTAATTTGGTTAGTATTGGTTCATGTGATGATGATTCTTAATTAAATGATCTTTGTGTAGAAGTGATTATCAACAGAAACACGTAATCAGTTCATTGAGCCAAGAAACATTCGCATTTTCTGGACGCCGTCGTCACTTGTGGTGTATGGTCTGCACCACACACTATCTGGCTTTTGTAAGGGGAGGGTACAAAACATAGACGGAGCCCCGCCCACGGTGTGCGTGGCGTCCATCGAATTGAGTGGTACTGATGAGCGATGTTCTCAATTCTAATAAAAGCGCTCGAAATGGGCAAAAGAGTTGTGTAATGGTGGTGCGTGTAGGACAGTCGAATTAGAGGTAGAGCCCAAGCCTCCAGTGGGCAGAGTAGTCTCTCTGCTTAAAATCAGTCGCCTTTAATGAAAACATATATCTCGGTTTGAGAGTAGCTGATGTTAGAAAAATTTGCATGTAGGCAAAAGCAGCTAGAGGTGGTTTCGCATAGAATGATGTGAGAGGAAGAAGAAACCGTCAATCGGGCGGGAGCGCTGCCTGAAGTACATAAGCGTCCTACAGGCTACCTTGTGTTCAGTTAAACAGAAATGGAATGCTGGAAAATGGTGTTAGAGGTTAGAGAAAGTAGGCGGAGTAATGTTGAAATGGTGGCGTGGCGGTACAAGGTAGGCGTAGATTTGTAATCTAAGAATCTAGAGCCTTGGAAAAAGGCCATGGGTTGGGCACGGAGGTCAGACACTTATAGTGGGGAGCGTGCCCATTGTGAGGGAGTTATGCTCGAAGTTACGCGGCGGTTCAAGAAGTCTGGAGAGATCAGAGAAGGGGATCAAAATGTGAATGGAGGGGAAGTCACTTCGTGGTGGGTGGGGCACGCCGGAAGTGGGCGACTCGCAAAACTCATGGATCAGCTACCAGGAAGTTTCCGGGAAAGGGGGGGGGGCCGCGGGGGGAAAAAACGGGGTGATGGTACGTGCGAAAAGAAAGGGAAGTCAAGATTGATTTGGAGGAGAAACTAACGCCACCATAGTGGGCGGGAGTTTGTTGCAGAACATGTGTATTACGAGTTAGGTCGCACAATACGTGGGAGGCAAGAAAGAATAGATGGGTGCGGCTGCACCGGAATAGGCTGAGTTTACCACGAGATTTATAAATCGGTCCAATAGCAGTCCGGAGACTGGGAAAAAGGGGGTGGTGGTCGGCGAAAGAAAGGAAGTCAAATGCTATTGGAGGGCAGACACGCACGCACCATAGTGGGCGGAGTTTGTTGCCAGACTCACAATCAGGGTGAAAATCGTGTCGAGTACATGGTCGCAGAAGTGACGACCCGCCCCCCGAAATCGAGATCCTGGCACGACCCCTAAAACAGAGCAAATTAATTCAATTAATCAAAAAATATCCTGCACAATAAATCAAAAAAAAATCCTGCAAAATAATGTTATGTTACGCCTCATCTTGTCATCTATGCACTGTCTTTCATCGCTGCACACTTTTGTGTATTTACTGAAATATCGACTCGAGGAAAGAGGCATTAACTTTGTGTGACCTCAAAGTCAGGTTCGTTCAGAAATGCACAGAAATCCTGAAGGCACGGGGTTGCGATTTAATCTTGATTCCTGCTTGAGTATATCGAAACAGCCGAGTGTATCAATCAACGGCCGATTCAACGGCAGCTGCGGCGCGATTGTCACTGGGTCAGATTTGCTGAAATCCCGAAAAAAACCGTCGAAATCTACACCCTCGATGAAAAGGTTGCATTCTCCATTTCATAACCTTTGAAGCAGTTTGAGGTAGGGTTAGATAGAGCTGGATTTCGCGTTTCCAAGAAGTATTGAAATTGCTCTGAAAGCCTTCCATGCAGAAAGATAGGGTCTCTCAAATTTCGTCGAGTAAACGTCGAGGATGCTGAAATTTTCATGCTAGTTTTTGCCACTTCAAAAGCAATATCTCTCTAATGTCGTAAGATCCTGAAAAAGGGAAGATAGTTTTGGAAAGCGGAAGGTTTGCGCTTTCTGATGGCGACGTCAGACGAATTAGTCCTTCTTAGCTTATATCTGCGTCGAGTATGTAACGAGGAGGATCCGGCCACCTGAAAATCCGCTCCCTCCTTCACCATTGCAAGTGTAGTTGTTGGCAACGCTTGAAATGGGTCTAGAAAACATCCTCCCAACATGAGCAATAGGAAAAGGGCAGGCGTAATCTCGATTTGTCTCAGCGAGGGTCTTATATGGAGAAGGAGCGGCGATAGCGAGGAGTGCCTTTGGCAGCGCGTGCGCACATGTGGCAGTCTTCTTTGCGGGGATGCACTTTCATTCTTTGTACTGCCTTCAAATACGCCCTTCTCATGAATGGAGGAATGGAGAGACTGAACCTGCAAAGAAAATTTAATATCATGTTTTTTTCAGGATGTTTTCATTTTCTGCTGCGCTATACCCTATTACCTATCTGCACCATGATACCACTTCTGTTACTGACCCCAAGAGTACGACCCCCATGGACCAGCCCAACAGGTACGACCCCCCTGTATGATTTCTCGACCATATGCACCCTGTTACATGTGTCTCTAGGAGAGTATAGAGGATCGCAAATACATGGGAGGCAAGGCAAGAAAGAGATGGTGGGAGCTGACGGAATGGCTGGTTTTAGAGAAGATTTAAATCGGTCCAATAGCAGTCTGGAGACCGGGAAAAAGCGGATAATGGTTGACAAAGAAAGAGGTCGCAAGCCATCGATGATGGGGCGGGTAGATTTCCTAAGAAGTCGTATATTCGTAGTGTATCAGGCCAAACTTGAGAATTTTCGCCCGCACCATCAATGGCACGCAGATTGTGGTTGCGCGCACGGTTACGGCGCCAGCTGCCTATCATAACTATTGAAATTTCATCAAAGGCGTACCCTGGTTCCATAGATTGAACCTAGCATCTGAGAGCCAGAGTTGAACGGTCGGTGAGTAGGTTGAGTCGAACGATGTTGTGATAGCTTTCATTGACGGAACGTGACACATACTTTCCAGGGGAAGCGCTTTTGTTGTCATTATTTGACTCTGTGTGTCCCTTTCTCAGTTCCGACTTTATCCATATATCTAATATAAAAGGATAAAGCATTTGCCGTTGATCAATCCCGTTTTGGGATGCGGCACGCATTCTACTTCCATTTGTACATTCGCAGTGGCATTTGAATGCGATGTGGCCTATACAATGACTTGCGGGGGCCAGCCGATGTTCAAGTCAGTGTTTTTATCCTCCCAGACAAGTCTGGTACCAATTAACCGACCCCGGAGGGATGGAAGGCTTGGTTGGCCCGGGCGACTCACGACCCAGGATTTGATCCCGGACCGCTCGCGTGGTGAGCGCGCCACTTCACTGCACGTCGCCTCAGATATACTATACATATAGACACTTATGATAGGTAAAGAAGTCATTGAGCATTGAATAACTAATATGAAAATTATGCAAAAAAAAAGGGTAGATATGCACATAAGCGGCGCTTGACAACGTTTTAAGGGAATGTCTCCGTTGTGTAGTGCGAGTGGGATACCTGTTAGCAATGGTTTCTGTTTTGAAGCAAGCCCAAATAAAGAGATTCAAACGGGTTAGGGGTTACAGGAAAGAGTCATTCTTTACAAAAATAGAAATGACAACAACGAAAACGCTGATTATTTATAGACACTTTTGTGTTTAGATATAAGGATTCTCTCGAGCACTTTCACATGGGAAGATTTCGTGAAGCAGTTCATCGTCTTCAATGGAATTGGTGGCCAGCAATACGAAATTTATTGACAAGAGTTTATCGTTGGATGCAATTCACAAGGTTGAAATTATCTCTGCCATCGTTTGCACATTAGGTAGTTTTTGTTTGATTCGGTCGCCCACTGTTTCCGTGTCTCCTAGTGAATCTGATGGCTTGTAGCTCAAAACAACCGCTTTATGTCCCGAGAGATCCAATCATGCAGCTGTGCGGCTATACTTCTGTCTCTTACCTAACTTAATCTTTCACAGTAAGGATATGTCTGCCGCTTTTCGAGAATGAAGTTAAGCAACTAGAGAAAGAAATTTCGTATGTTACCGGTAACCTGTGAAATGTACACTCGTATAACTCACAGTCTGTGAATTATTTAATTTTTATCAGGTCTAGGTTGAATAGTAGGTCGGCAGTATCTACATTTACTTCATCCTGTAGTGACTTGAAGGAATCTTCCACGGAAAAAGCATCGCCTCCATTCCTACAAAAAAAACGAATCCTTAGGTACCTTGCTTCATGAAGGTAGCAAAAAGAACGGAACCTAAGCGATGGTTTTGGAATAATTATGATAACCAGTTCGACTATGAAAATTTTGAATTCCCGCTGCAAACTTCCACAACTGTTAGCGGCGTGGAGTCAACACGTGGAAACGTGTCGAAAGCGTGAAACGTGAAAAGTATTATTTTCGAGGAACATCCATGAATTTACAACGGGGAATCGCAAGCCTGCCTGTGCCTTTGGTCACAAACGCACGTACGGCCCGCTCCTGAGTCCATCACCGGTCCACCACGGAATAACTCTCACAGGAGCGTTTATCTTTAGGGATTCATTCTTTTCAGCTCCGAACTTGGTTGCACAGCTTCAAGTGACAGGCCTCACACTGTTACACAGGGAAAGTGATAAGCGTCTTTTCCGGTGAAGATTCTTTAAGTGCCAATATTCGCTGAAGGTTAAAGTTAGCAGATGTTGAGGGGCTGGGCGCGAAATTCGGCTAATGTGATGACGATGCTGCCCAAGCGCCGTGTCTTTGGTTCTTACCAGAGCGCTACGACGCGCATGTATGGGGCCGATATGCAGTGAGGAGGATACCTTTCTTTCACAGTTACGCATCTTGTTCTAGAATTCTCCCCTTTCCTCCGTGAGCAAGAATCGGGCAAAACTAATCGGACTGAAAATTGGAAAACGGAGTAATAGCTCTCAGTTCATTACCATTTTTGAATAGAATCATTCACGCAGTGTTTTTGCTTCAAAAAAGTATATAACAAAGTTTTTTTTTCAGGCTTACGAGATTTCCATCCTATCTCCCATCATTCTTTATCTGTTTACCTCTACGCAGTTGTCATCACATTCTATTGCCGATACGAAGTCGATTTCAAAACAAATGCAGGTAAGTGAATTGTTATGATTGAGTTTTAGAAGTACAGCTTACCGAATTAGCTGTAAGTTAAATACGTTTGCGCTTTCAGGTGAACGTTTTCAATGTAGGAGATGGCACCGTACTTCCTAACGGTGATCTGACATTTCATCAAAGAGAAACCGGTGGCCGAAACATGCCAGTAACTGCTGACGGCTTAGTCAACGTAAGTTACAAAAAACAGTCTTTTAGTTGTATTGAGTAAAAAAACTAGTATTTTAATCGTATAATAATCTGCATGACAAAGCTCTCACTCGGGACAATGGTATTACTGTGGCTGCAGGGCTTGAAATGGAATTTGGAAAGTTTTCTTCCATGAAAAGAATCTTCATACCCTCGCTCATCTACGCCAGCCCTGGGCAGAGGAAATCTCCCTCCACTCGAATTTTATTGAAGAAAAATCTCCTGACGCTGCTGCTATTGCGCAATCCTGCGCGGTCGCGAATGGGTTAAAGGAAAAAATGAAAATAATGAAGCCACCGCTACACTCTAATCCTCTCCTTCCTCTCAATGTTACACGTTCGTATAACTCTTTGCATCTCATCTTTTCTAAGGCTGGTGGTTAGAGGTGGGAAAAGTTAAAGGGTCGAAAAGAGTTGAGGTAAAAACCAAGGCGGCGGTAGACGGTTTTAGCTAGGCGTAAGTCTGAGTGCTGTAATCAGTGGGTCAAACGTGGGCTTGTAGCAGTGGTGTAGCACTGCACGGAGGGGACTGCTTACGGGACTGCTTCATTCGCCTCCTGAAATAAAAAAGTAAACTTTCAAACATCAATTTTTTTGAAATTTTTTTCAATTTTGGTGGAAGGGGTGCAATGATTTTCAATGCTTGAAGTA
>MU883990.1:0-15856 GCA_036418205.1 Ostertagia ostertagi | reverse complement strand
GCGATTCTGTGGCGCGTTTCAAGAGCGCAAGGGTTTTGTTCACTGCCTTGAAGGCAAGGTCCGGGATTTTTGGTCGAACATGCACACAAATATTGGGATAATTTAGCCAAGGCTAATGCCCTAGGATGCAGCATTGTCCCGCCCAACACCTCCGAGTCCTCTCAGAAATCAGTGCTTTTTCACTACGCCGCTATTAGGGACGGGGGCTGTATTTTCGTCCCTGTAGACAGTGGTTTACCTGGATGGTTTCAGGAAGGTTAGCTGAATAGCAGGGAAACTAACAACGGTCTCGGCCTCGCCACGCATGTGAACGCCATAAACTAGTAATAGATAATTGAATGCGCATTTAGACGAGACTTTTGCCGGTCGATGTACTTAGGGTGATGGGGTTTGAGAAACCCGTGCAGGAGCCCTTAATAAAGAGCACGGTCGCAAGTATTATGTCAGGAAATGTTTCATATATAGAGTGGAGGAGGGTGACTCGGAGGAAGAGAACGTATTTGGCGAAGTGAGGTCGTATTTTGGCCTTCTGGATATACTTGGGGAAATCGGGTCCATTAGTGCCATTGACATTTTCACACTGGAAAGCTGGAGAAGGTAAGGGGTCGTACAAATATCCGAACCAACGCCACGGTTTTCCGTAGGGTGAGGTGACTTTTCCTTAGGCTTTCCACGCGAAGCAAACGCCTGCTTTGAGCAGCGCTGAAATTCCATACAAAGTCATAAAAGCGTGCAACGTTTACATAACATTGTTCCCGGTATGAGGGGAAAAAACTGTGCCACGAAATCGAATGGCTGTAAAACTGCCATCGATTAAACAGTCACAAATGTGCTGATAAGTGTTCAGCAGCTTCCAATGCAATGTCTCTGATGCCAGGAGATTTTCTGGAATACGCCGTGCCCTTGGTTCACACGCAACCAGTAGAAAACTGACAGCTAGCTGACAACTCTCATTTCACTTACACAAATCACAAGAGCTTCGCAGACAGTGCAGGTTTTGCCAGGTTGCCAAGCTTCAATCGGATCCAGTGTCCCCCCCCCCCAACTCTAGCCACTACACCACCACAACTGACATAAAGTATGAGCTGGTATTCAAATCTGGCAACATTTTCACTTTGAATGGGTGCAGGGCGTCCTTGAAAAACTGATTCCTTATCACCTTCGTTGATGTTCGACTCTATTTGATGGCACTTTGGGAGGGTGATTTATCACATCAAAGTACTTGTCAGTGTACTTTTAACGTTCCAACCCCAAAGCTATTGATTAAACAATTTTCATCAAATAGTTATTGATTTGCTCACCAATGAACGTGTGGAGCATCCTTCGTCTCGATACTCAAGCAGAAACAAGTTGCATCGGCAACCGACAAGGTGAAGGTTGGGGGCGTCAGTCAACGGGTAAACGGTTCCCAAGATCGACTATTTCCAACCTTTTACCTTTTGGGAGAAAGTAACCTCACACCAAAACCTGCCTGGGTAGATAAAAAAAAAGCAATCAATTCTGTCAGGAATCTAGTTGGGCGTCGTTCAAGCTAGATGTATTGGATGGGAACATATTTGGCACTGATCATTCCCTTTTTGGGACCACGTGCGCCACGCCTGCCATTTCTATTCAACATCGGGGTGGACTTCCATGCGACTCGGCCTAGACAAGCGGCCATTTTTTAGCGGGGTTTTTTTTTTTCAGGCGAATTAAACAACAGTGACCGCTCGCCAGCACGGTCTGTAGCCAAAGTAACGGTTTCGCTGTGTTAGAGAACTGTAACGCGTAGACGGCCCACGTAAAAGGATTGATCCCGGACGTTCCGTGTGAAATCGCCTACATGCCGCTTATAATGCCTACTCAGAACGGACATACGATCGAAAATCTCGCTACGTTAAGCAGTTCATACTTTAAACCAAACAATTCGCCTGCCAATTCACCATTCGAATCTTATCTCAATCCATCTTGAGAATTCAACCAAGTTCACCATTTTATCCTTTGAAAGTGGCGAATATGGCGAAACTAGAAGGCCAGTGCAACATATAGTAAAATAACATTGAAATATGAAATATTATAATTCAACCTAATAAATAATAGTAAACAGCTTTGATTGTTGAAAAATAAACACAACAAGGTATAGAACAATGAAGAAAATATTTTTCAAACCATAAGAATTCACAGAGAGAGAAAAGCACTTGGGAAAGTTGAGCGTGTGAAGAAGTGATATGATCACAGACTTCGTATAATGTATGCTATACGAAGTGCAGTGCAACACGAACGGGATTGCCTGGAAGATTACCAAAGGAATAGCAGAGAAATAAAGACTGAATGAGTCAGAGACGCAGAATTTTCGCATTTCACATTGTCAGCATCTTGATGGTGAAGCATTGAAATGCTTTCTCATCGACATCGCTGACGTCAATGGTGCATATTGAATATGAGCGAAAATAATTTAAATGGCGATTATTATTGCTAAAACGTCGATAGAAAAGACGATGTAGGTGAGTCAGGGGGATGGGTTGGATAGGTTGTAAGGCTCGCCAGGTCACGATAAGGCATTGCTGTAATCAAGGTAATGCCATTGTTTGTTGACCTAAAGGCACGCCCCACGGTCCGAGTGTAGATGATTCTATGAGGCAGACGGTGAGGTAAAGGAGGAGAGAGAAGAGAATCGAAGACAAAAGGAGAGCATGTGTAAGAGCGAGAATGAGTAAAGCTCATGACAGTCAAACAGCCTCGGCGAACGCCAACTGCTAAGTTGGAATCCTCTGTGCATCGTTTGAGCTTTCTCGCCTCTGTAAGCAATTCGAAGTGCAATAAAGTTGGTAATTCCTGTATGCTTGCACAAAGCTCAACGTTCTTCGGGTTGGAGCACATCAGCGGTTTTGCCGTCGTTTGTGCCCTTAAGGCACATTTTGCGATCGTCGCACGATTTCTACATTAAGTAATTGGTAGTGAAAGGCGCAAGTATCAGAAAGGACAAAGAAATTTTTGGAAACATTGAAAGGCCTGATTCTTTCTTAGCGATTGGCGCTAGTTGAAGGACCAAAACGCTCGTACACAGAGACATTGAGCATTAATTCAAAGAGCAACGACATAGAGCGAGAGGCATAAAGGACACACACGCTTCGAACGCAAGACAAAACCACCGAGGCGGGACTTGCCGTACGCGAAGCTGACGTTGCATAAGACAACGAAGCGTGGCCCTGCGTCTGACGGTTCGGCTTACAATCGTAGGGATAAAACTGAATAAAATCAGTAATTTTGCCCCTTGCGATATCTGGTACCCTTCAAACCGAGCCCGATTTCAAGGCTTGCTTGACTGGGAACATTCATTGACATCCGACCTCCGCATAGCTGTGCCCCGTCTCAAGTAGCCCTACTTACCATACAGATACCTTCCTCCAGAGGCAAACCTCTCCATATGTGTCGTCCACATGCGATTGAAGTCGAAGACCGTGCCACACAAAAGGCCGCATCTCGGTAAGAGTCACCTCATACTGCTACTGGCTCAAATTAAAAAAAACGAAAACGATGTCACTTCGAGCCTTCAAAAACTTCATTCACACCAAGAAATAGGATGTCATAAACCTTCATGAAAATGATTTTTGAAAAATTCGAACAACGATGAGGGAGGACGTGGAGCTATCAGCGCTACTGTAGTGTCAAGAAGAGCACTATCGCTATGAAAGTTCTAGGAGAACGGAGCTGAATCAGACTGTCGCCTGGGCGTGGGCGTCGCGAAGAGAGTGCGGAGACGTCCGACAGTCGATGGCACCCCACGTCTCATTAATCGCACTCAGTGAACCGCTTTCCAACGAGAAAGCAATCTATCACAAGAATTATCGTCGATAATGGAATCGATTTGGACAGCATTTTCCACAGCAACGTATATATCTATTATGCAAAATGTTTATTATTTGTTTTATTTTCAATTTCTACAATTATTTATTCGTAATAACTTATTGTTATTTACCACTGAAACAATCACATATCGCGCGCAGTGCTTGTGCCGACTTAAAAAGTTTTCACGCAGGGTAGGAGTGAACCCCTTGAGAGCTCCCACCCCTACCCTGGCCGGCATGACCACCAACACCATAAACTACCCCCTGAAGGGAATCCCCATACTACCGTTTCTACTATCCCCCACTTATGATTACAGTACTGGATTCTGGCACCACATGACGCACTCCTATTCTGGCAAAAATCCCTTCCAACTAACCAGTGAAGTCGAGAAAGAAAAGAAGGCTGCTATGTACACCATTTGAATAGAATATCTACTTTTCATCACTCCATGCACCTCAATTGAATCGTGGAAAAAAAACCAAACCCCACAATCTTAAACGACCCGCTCAACTTCCATCACCTCCCTCCCCCCCCCCCTTCCCTGCCTAGAAACCCAAATACTACCTCTCTTACCAAACACGACCACCGAAACTCGCAGATTTTCTCTACAGAAATCACAGGTACCTGTTGAACCCCATTGAACTGGGCACATCAAACGATTGACCCTGGTGCTTTACCTATTAACTGAACGAATAGGCGGATAGGTAGCGTATGTAGCTAACGATACGCCGTCATTTAGTGGTTTCTCTCTTGCCTCCAAGGCTGTATTCTTTCTAGTGCATCAGCGGATCACACAAAGCGGACCATTACAGTGAGTACAATCGAATGGCGCATCCTAAAACATATGATCACGGTAACTCTAGACCTGACGACAAAAATTCGCTAAAAATCCACTAGGAAAAATTTACGCTGAACGTGGAAAGGAGTTATCTGGTCGTCTTGTGCCTTGCTAGGAACATTTGCAGCACAATCGTGCGCGTAATCGCGCGTTTGGAGTCACATATTGAACGCAAGCGGGGGACGCTCTTCGGATGTTCAATTCGTTAACACATATTTGTCGAGCTACTGGACTTGCTTATCCTACGAAAAGGCCTTGTACTGCTTGACGGGGCCTTACACGCCTGTACTAATATGCTACTCATGTCACGCGACTGCGCTCGCAAACGCGCTGTAGATGTGGTCTTGCAGCGAAAAAGTCAAATTGCAAGAAGTGCAAAAGCTGTCCCCTACTGTCACATACCCTTAGTCATCACCTTGCAAAGGACTTGCGAACAACTGCGATAAGATAATAAGTGGCAGGAATTCGAACAGCGAAAGTGCCGCTGACGGGGTAAAACAGGTAATTTCACTGGTTTTAAAGCGATGCCAACAATGGGTAACTCGTCCATGTTCGCAGTAGCGCTTTGCTCATAATTTAAGCTCAACCGCAAGTGGAGCTTACTTCTGGTGTTCTTGTTTTTCTTAATTCTGCTGGGCGGATCCTTCCCTCAGCTTTAATGTCCAAGCACTAAAACCCATCGTTGAGCTATCATGGAATGTGGCTTTAAGGAACAATCATCGACTGAGTCACAACAGTAATAAGGTGAAGTTTGCTAGACGCCATAACAGAGATTATAGAAGTGAGTCATGAAAATGAGTCTGAAAACGCTTGACAAATTTGAAATGTGCTGTAAATAACAGCAACCTGTTTATGGGCAGTTGCTCTAGCATCAATTCTCTGTAGATAAGAATCAACTTGTTTGCCACTACGTACCGTGATTCATGACAATCGAAAACCGGAACTCGGAAGGTGTTGATCATGAAACGGAATAGACGCTTCGCCAATGCACGATATTTTGCTAGAAATGTTCTTGGAGTAATCCCAGCGAGCTTCCCTCTAAACACAGCAGCGGGCTGGACAAGAGCTTTGAGTTTTTCCAAGGTTTGGTCGACTGCTTGAGAATACTCTCGTCATAGACCTGAGAAGTGTTTGGTTTCCGCATTACTAGAAATGCGCCATGCACCATTCAAAAGGCGTAGTTGATTAATTATTTGGAGTCCATTCAATCTTACCAGGAAAGGTCATTTGGTCAACCCGGCCATTTGAAATGAGATGTATATGTGTATACGCGCCTTGGGACGCTGAGCTCAAATATGTGTTCCTTATCTGCTGAACTCTTCTCTGAAAGGAATTATGAAGCAGAAAAGCGCAGGGGCTGTGGTCGAGGCTCACGAAAAAGAGGTCAGGGGATCGACTCCCTGGCGAGTTTGTTCTTTTGCCGTTTGCAGTAAGATAGCTAGGAAAGATCCTTAACATCGGTAATTGAACATGCTTGCGTATAGCTAACCGTATAAAGAAGTTAAGGGCAATTAAAAACGAACTTGGGCGGCATCGCTCCTCACTAGTTTAGACGCTTGTAGCGCACGTGTCAGGCATTTTTGCTTTGAGCAAGTGTGATATTCGTAATCAGGGAGTAGAACTCTCCCTTTGGGCAAACTTCTAGCCAATTCTGAAATTTTGACCTAACCTCGAATTTGGGCGGGTCACACTTACTCGCTTATCCACCAATCCATTACAAAAGCTGCCCTGGGTAGAGCAAACCTTCGAACATCTACTCTTCAAGAAAACAAAATTTTGCCTGCTGCCCGTCTAACATCCACGCGAAAGATCTCAAGGCATAATTATACCAAAATACACGCCACTTTTTTGTCAACGTCGCCCCCTATCCATGCCGTTCAACTCCAAAAAATGCTGGAGTTTTGAAGAGTGATAAAATCGCCAATCACTGGCTCCGCTGAAACTCGTTTCTAGGTATTTTGATCCTCTGATACGAATATCGCACCTACTTGCCAAGGGAAAGCCTGGTACCTGCACTACGGGCACCATGTGCACTAACAGACAAGTAGCGCTCGAGCCTTAAGAGAATTTGCTTGCAAACTCTTTGTGAGTGTAGCATCGGGCAACCATTGATAATATAACGGATTCAAAAAGACTTTTCAGCTATGTTGACAAAAAGGAAAACACCAAGCCCCGGTAGAAACCGAACCCCAAGCCAACCCCTGCTTAGAAGCAGAACCAACTGCGCTACCAAGACGATCAGCTGCGCGATGTTCACATTTCTTCCCTTCGGACTTTATAGTGCGGCTAACATGTGATTGCAGGCAAAAACACCGAAAATCAAGGGCGGCAACAAAAACCCTCCGTAACTCCTTTCAGAGAAGAGTTCAGCAGATAATGAAAGCAGATTTGAGCTCAGCGTCTCATGCTGCGTACAGAAATGTGCACCTCATTTCATTTGGCCGGGTTGGCCTAATGACCCTTCCTGGTAAGAGTCAATTCATTTCCAATTCAGTTTCTTCTATAATGTGTTTTGCAGAACGAGTATACCACTGAGGTACTTGCCCTGGGGCAATGAATGAGAATTGCCTTAACGCGAGGGCGATCGATCTGGGACTACAAATGGTCAACATGAGCGATGGCATCATCTCTTGCTCAATCTCTATGTCAGTAGTGTAGGGCAATTAGTTAGAACAAAGGCTGACTCAGAAACTTGTGATTCGGCAGACTCTCTGCTCCCCGCAGAACAGGGTGATTGCGTTTTATTTGCTGTCTGATTAGTGTCCTTTCATAATTGACTGGTTTCACTAGGCGAAGGCACTCATTTCTCTGTAGTATCTTAATTTAGCTATGCACTCGTAGGTGCGTCTACAATAAATTAGTCAGAAACCAAATCAGTTATAAATCGGAAACATCGATTTTGAAATAAACTCAATTAAACAATATTTTACCCACAAGCGGAAAGTTCTCAGACACATATTATTCGAAATCGTTGATGCCTAATAAGGCAAGTAAGTCAATGTTCTTTAATTTCCTTTTGAACGTATCGGTGTTTTGTGCCATTTGCAAGTCTGAAGGTAATAATTGAAGCCATCTCGCTCCCGAATACATAGCGAGTTGAAAACTCGAACTTAAAGGCAAACCCCGGGATTAGCCCGACTAGTAGGAAGGATACCGAGGGAAATTGTAAGGTCCGTACCTACCTAGATCACTCCAGCTTCGTCGCAAAAATTGCGCGGTTAGGGCGCTAATCCTTACGGGCCTGCAACCATCGACCCCGTTGCAACGCTTCCCACCCACCGAGATATGGTGAGCGTGCTCTCTCGAACGCGTGCTCTCTCGCGTATTTTGTCTTCTTTGACCGCCCTGTCTCGCCATCGTACCACATCCGACCTTATTGAAGGTTAAGGCCTTAATTTCAGCGTTCCCAAAGATTTCTCTTGCTTTCCTTCCACTTTCAGGTCGTTCCGCAGCTAAGCTATCACCACGAAGCGCTAATAGCACCAGTTCAATCCCGGGGTTTGCCTTTAATGACTTTTGTATAATCTAGGACATTGTAGTGATAATGAAGTGATGCGATCTCCCACCTACCCTGTTTGAGTGAATAAAGTATTGGGTACCTTATTCGCCCCAACGGGGTAGGTGGGATGATTGCAAGAGCGCGAATCAAATTCCATACCGAACCACACAGTTCTCCGCATTCTAGTATGGTTAGTTGCTATCAAACCATCTACAATATTTGAACGTTTTTGGGGTTTTTTCACTGTTACTGTAAGCGAGCGAAAGTGTAGCTGGAAGCACACCTGTCAGGGTGTGTCCTATCCATCTCAGACTAGGGGAACGAGAGAGTATTTAAAATTTATTTGTTTTCAGAGACCCAGTTTCTTGCTTCCACACATGGTTTTTTTTATTTTTACTTTCTATTTTTATTTTTTTTTATTTTTATCCGTGGTTTTTAACACGTTGACTGCTCTGAACCGCATGCCTCCCCCTTACTGGAATTGACCTCAACACTATAATATCGTCGTTATTCCAAGAAAGTTTTAGAAAATGTCAGCTTTTTAAAAAGTAAAGTAGTATTGATAGAGAGAATGAAAAAAGGAAAAAAGGAAAAAAGAGAAAAAATGAAAATGTAATTCTCGAGGTTCGGGATTTCACGAATCAGAGAGGCACAGCGCAGAAATGCTCCCAAACCTGCGGTAAACTGGTCAAGGGCCTCGTTTCGAAATGCTGTCACAAAAAATGAAGCAGGCTTCTTGCCTCATACGATTTTATGGCATTGCTTTCCATAGCACAAACTGCATTGTAACCACAACGCGGTGCTATTGTGAAGCCGGCATTCTGCAATTTTCGCGTTCAACACCCCCATAGGAATTGATGGGATTGGATTCGATAACAGGAAACCTCCAGAATCGGGTTGTCGCCAAAACCATTGCTTGCATTAGTTTGGAGGTGAACCGCAGGGCGCTAACAGGCCAGACACGCCATACTGTCGGTAAGAAATGGAGGATTGGAGGATTCGGTAGAATGGAATTGAAGGATATTGTGGTCCGCCTTCTGCTTTTGACGGGGAGTGTAAGCTTGAAAAATGTGACTGAAGATTTGCCGCGATCAGACCTCGCCAGAATGCGCCGCACGTTTCGCTTCCATACAGATTTGCAGAAATATTAGATTACGAATTGGCCTATACGATGACCTCGCGGACCGATACCTCTTAGAAACCAGCGTTTACCCAACAAGTATGGTCCCAAGTAACCCATTGGGAGTGATGAAAGGCTTGATTGGCACGCGAATCCGATCGGGGATTTGAGGTCAATGTTCATGCTCGGGAAAAGTGGCGCACTTGATGCACTACCTTCATCCTTGAAATAATCAGGGATAAACGTCGTGTTTTAAGTTACTATTTCTGGTCACGAGGTTGGCTGGCAGCCACCAACAATCGTATAAAAGTGTTCTGACGTTGTTAGCAACATGGACGTAAAAAGCGGAAGGCTTGGTCTTGAAAGCGAGCAGTTTAGTGAACAATTGGCATGAGCCTCAATGGCGTGGGGGAGCGGCACTGCCGCGCGCCTGGCCTTCTTTCTTTTTGAGAGCTTGGATGAAACTTGAGCACTTGCCGAGCGTCCGCGAAAGAGGAAAGGCTGGCTGATTTGACACAGACTGAAAACTCTTATGGATTCGAATTCCAGTTGGCTGGCCGAGATTCCGTCCCTCTCTGGATTGCCTCAAAGGGAGATGGTGCGATAAACTGGTTGTGGTTGGCTCTCCCTAAGTTTTTATTTCCAAGGACCGCTGCATCAGCCTAGCAGGGTCATTATCTTTTGAGACCCAAACCCATCTATGTGAGATTTATGTCTTAACAGCTGCGCTATTTTAGCATTACTCTTTAGCTCTTTTGCCGCACAGAGATACACAACTGTTCAGCCCAGAAGAAGGTGGCAACTGGAAATATTTTATCATTAGGGCCTAGCCTATGCTTTGAAAGCAAGTGGACACGATGGCCGTAAGGTCGGTGCCACTGTGTGTGTGTGCGTGTGTGTGTGTGGGGGGGGGGGTATGATTAAAAGCGCCTGTGCACAACCTTCCACCAATGACGCTCAGTGACGTCATTATTTATTTATTTGTTTATTTTACTGAAAATCTTCTTACGGCGCCTACAACATCAAGAATTCAGCTCATTATGGCCGATGTCAGACTTTGCGAATCGCGCGATTCGCTAGCGTCTGCGGTCGCGTCGCGGCCAGTGAATCACTCAATTGGCTGGTACCGCAACGCGACCGCGGACGCTAGCGAATCGCGCGAATTCGCTAGTAGCGAATCGCGCGATTCGCGTGGGGTGACTGTTGGAAGGAGGGGAAACTCACATGAGGGGGAAACACTTGTGGACCCCCTGAGTGCGCAGACCGCACGCAGTGCCGCAGTGAAAAGGATTTATGTTCTCGGTGTCAGAGGCATGGCTGTCCTCGTGCCGCTTGCGCCGCGGCGCGCCTTCCCTCTCGCCGTCTGATCCTCTAGCCGTCTAGCAGAGAAAGAGAGCGTTAGCGATGAAGAGGGCAGCACCAATGAGAGTCGTATCAGTGCGGAGATCAACGGATAAGGATGGGGTCCTATTTCACGGGTTCTTGGCCGTGGCTTTTCCTCATCTCTGCGCCACTGGCCACATCTACCCTTTGAGCTGCATTTTCTCCATAAAATCCGCGTTTGAGGGTGATTTTCCCTTCTTCAACATCCAATTTATCGCGCCATCTACCTTTAATTTTGGGAGTATGAAACCTGACATCAAGCTGACCTCATGTGAGTCGATTGTAAAAGCGCGTATTCATTTAATCCCCTGCTGTTTAAAGTAAGACAGGTGTTTTGAATTTCCAGGGATTGATCTTACTTTGAATACTGTGACTTTCTCCCAGTGAAAACAGGTTAGGCCGTTCTTGCTCCTCATTTTAATAATGTTTACGATGGTTTGCTCGCCCGGCGCCACAATTCAGCTGGCAACTTTGTGGGAAGAATGACATTCATAAACTTTCCATTAATCGGACTCACTCAAAAGTAGAGTGGGGATCAGCTAGAAGTTCCCAGGTTTCCCCAGTTCCCACGGTAAAAGGCAGGCAATTGTTATTGATCAAGCCTTTCGGGATAAAGCCGCACATTCAATTGTGATTTGGCCTCCACAATGGGTTGTTTGAAGTAACCGGCGGGCTTGCTTGGAGTAACCAGCGCACGTTCATCTTTTTTGATAACAAGACAAGTCTACAGCCAATTGAAAAAAATCGAAAATTGAGGGGTGAAAAGCTCGAAAGCCCAAGCGAGATTCAATCCGGAATCCGACTCCGGTACCACAGGCATGTGTGCGGGAGGTCTTCGGCCGTATGCCGCTCTCTCCGCACTATCTCGCCCTCAGTAGGCTCGTGACCTGATGACTGTTTCAAACTACCAGCTGTTGCTAAAGCGGAAGTTGTTTATCCATCACCCCTCTGGTCCCGGGATTTCTCAGTATTAGGCCAGGCGTCAGGACGCGTAGGCGGATCTTGACACGTCTAAAGCGCAAACTGCGCGGGAAGGTACATACCTCTGTTGAAGAGGGAAGATTCTCTATTTCTGTCTTAAAAATCTCTTTCCTCTTCACGGTTCCCTCCACAAATTAGGACACGATCCCTTCCCATTGTTGTAAACATTTCAACACCCGGTTGACACTATCTGTAAGGATGTGTGAGAAAAGGCTAAGCATCAACGGTCCCGAAGGCTTTCTGTGGGGGGGGGGGCAGATTAGTTCACGATAAAAGCGATAAAAGTTGTCGAAGGCAGGCGCTGGGCATGAGATCGAGCTTAGCTGTTGTAATTACTTGCCAAGGAATCCATGTAGTCACCCCTCGTGCAAGCTACACCTGGCTCTCCATAAATATGGTCTGTGTAGAGCGTTTGGAAGAGGTGGGAGTAGAGTTCAAATCAAGACCAAATTTCTAAAAGTTGTCACAATTTTATTGGAATTTCCTCAAGAAACGTATCCCTTAGAATCGCTACGCCATGGCTGAATTTCTGTCCGATTTCGGAAATACTGCAATTGCGGCGAATAGCTGGCCCCTCTTTTTGACTATGGGGTCAAATACGAGCCCAATACAAGGAATCCCTGAAAGTGGCCCACCCTTCTCAGAGCACTTCAGCATTTGTTTCCTGAAGGGGTAATAAGATGTTGATTTTCCATTGAAAGAAAACAAAAAATTCAGAACGAAAACCTACGACAAAAAGTCTTGGAAAGGTAGATTTGACCTAGAGAAATGGTCAGCTCAGAGAAAAGAAAGCGATCGAAACGAAGCTACATAGCTGAAAGGCTTCATTCAACTTCGATCGATTTCCATTGGAGACGCGTGGGAACGAAGGACCACGGTGGCGCGGAAAGGCGCTAACAATGATCAGCAGCATGTCAGTTGTATTTCCTTTGCAGAGACGTCTCGAGCGAGAGCCAGCCGGGTGACGCAGCCTTTGGCGCTGACTCACACAGCTCATATAACAACGACGTCTACCGCACATGGACTGTGTGATGTCGGTGTGGCGGCTTTCACGACGTGTTATCGATTCAGAAAAATGACAATCGGATGACAAAGACTGTTTGCTTAAAATGACATGCTACACTACAAAAGGAACAATACGCTAGTCTCTGGATGCGCCACGCATTCACTCAGAATCGGCTATTTTGAGCGCCAGGTTACTGTTTTTAATTGTTCAGCCGCCATAAAAGAGATGAACTATCATTTGGTGCAAACCAATTGGCAAGACTTTCAGTACATCCCATTAGATCCGGCCAGGCCAAATCGCCTGAGCTGTGCGCTGATCCAAGCTTAGGTTAGGCTTAAAGGCAGGGGATACAATAAAGCGATTGTGCGCCAGGGAACTCTATGCACCAAGAAACTGCACCCGGGTGTCTAAAGGAAAGCCGGATGTGGCGTTTCGCAAGTGAGAGGTGCGCTAGTCCAAAGCAGCTCCGGGTACCAACCTAAAGTGCACCCGTCTCGCTCCGAAGCGCCACATCCCAGGGCGTGGTTATTAAGGTGTTGCAATTACGCCCTTGTCTGCGCTTCAGTATTTCATTTTGGAAAGTGATGTCGCATAAAAAGCGTGTCTGCCAATTTAATATTTGTCGTCGTATATATTCCGTCGAGGTACTATCCATGACAAAACGTCCCGTACCTTAAAAAAGGTAAGACTAGTCCAAATCATGGGCAGGAATGGGGGTCCCGATACTCGTTGTGGTTTGAGGTTCCAGTATAGAGTCATTTTTGACTGCTGCACATTTCCATAATTTGCTAATTTTGAGTCACGATCAAATTACGTAGCGCTGCCTTTAAGTTCAGGCTTAGGTTTGCTGTAACCGAGCAGGTGCGTGTATGTGGTCTGCTCAGAAATGACCTGTTCGGAAAACTTGATATGAACCCTGGGTCTATCTGAATAGACAAGCAATTTGCGAATAGTTCGTAACACCTACAGTAATCTCATTTCGGTAGTCGGCAGGGTATGTGAGTTATTTCGCTTTCGCTTTCACACCCTAACGGCAACTATCCCGCCCCCCCCCCCTCCTCAGGAAATTGGGATTGCTTCAGTCAAGAAAACCCGCTGCATCAAATTAGACTCACATTCGTTTGCCAATTAATCGTGTATGGAGGAAATGATGACTCGGTTGGACAGAGGGAATTAATCCACAGACCGAGGTAGTGACGCCAGCGCCTTCTCCCACTAATCTTCGCCGTTAAGAGGAGCTACCAACTCGAAGAGGTAAGAAACTGGGAAGAAATGACCATTTCTGCGCGGTGTGTGACGGTCAAGAAGGACCATCTACGTAAAGCGTCGAGCTCAATTTTTCAGCCTTATCAAATCGGTCCGAAACCGCAAATTCAATCATCGCAGTAAATTTCCTACAGAATGGTTTCGTAAGCTGAATATGCATTCAAATGCTTCCACTTTCCTGAATACCGGACGAATGCATGGCGAACTCTCTAAGAGTTTGATTTGGGCACATTTACTTCTACCCTATTGTGAAGTAAGTTTCTCAAGACTGGTAATGTCGTTATTGCAACAAACGTGACATCAGATCTTATCAAGAGCATCAAAAAGCACACCCCCTGGCTCACGGACCCCCCGTATTAGCCATATTCCGACTCCGCCCACCGCGCAAACTCCGCCCACAACCCCTGAATAGCACATTTTTGTTGTTATTTTTTTGAATTTTATGTACTATATCACACCCCAACTGCACCATTCCACCACTACATCTCGTGCACCATCCAAGTTGTGCTTTGTTCTACAAGTGGGATGAGTTCTTTCTAGACGCTTCCTCTATTCGACTGCAATCGATGCTACAAAAATTACCTGAATTGAAATATTATACTTCATAAAGTATTGCATACTAAAGGGCGGAAGTGGTGTAGTGGCAAGTGGCACGCTTACCACGCGAGCGGTCCGGGGATCAAATCCTGGGTCGTGAGTCGCCCGGGCCAACCAAGCCTTCCATCCATTGGTACCAGACTTGTCTGGGAGGATAAAAACACTGACTTGTACATCGGCTGGCCCCCGCAAGTCATTGTATAGGCCACATCGCATTCAAACGCCACTACGAATGTACAAATGGAAGTAGAATGCGTGCCGCATCCCAAAAAGGGATTGATCAACGGCAAATGCTTTATTTATCCTTAACTTTCTATATCAGATATACGATTTATTGGGTAAATGTGAATATGCTGGCCGTCCATCGCTTATACTGGGATGCGCCACGCACTCGAGGTCCACCTTTGAAGAAACCGGATATGAAACACATACGAAAGTGTGCATAGGCGACTCGGATTAATGTCGAAGCTAAAAATCGATGTCAAAAAGGGGTTACTAAATGAGCCTGAGGCCGAAGAGACGGCGACGCTTTTGATTGAGGTGCACAGAAGTTGATCTCCAGTAGGTGCATGGGATGATGGCGCCTCTTTCCTCTGTGATACCTCCATTCACTGTTATACTTAATGTTGTTTTGGTTTCTCACGTCTGCCTTATGTGACCTTATAAACTAAATAAATAAATAAGTAAAATAAATAATTCACCGCTAACGTGCCTCTTATAGATGAAGAACTGAAATCTGCGATGAACATCATCAGAGAACAGAATGAAAACGAGAGTCTGGTCACCAGGCAACAATAAGTAAGTTCATAGAAACCGAATTTTCCAGTAAACTTGAGAAATTGCCCTGGAATTAAATCCGAATGATTGTATAAGGTTTTTAAGGTTTTAGGCACATAGGTTTTTCAAATATGTAGAGAGCGCAAAAAATACTGGCAGCATTCGACAGTTATTACTTCTGCAGCGTAACTGGAAATAAAACAAAACGTGTTCCGAAATTACCATTTACCTGAAGTATGTCAACAAACCCATCAGCCGATGTAGCAGTCATCGCTGATAAACATAATTGATAAAATTTTATTAGCAAACAAAACAAAGAAATTAAATCACTGATTATTTTCCGATATGTAGCTTAGCGATATATTTGTTGTGAAAACTGCCAAAGTATAAGTAGTCACCAGACTGAGACACCTGAAAAAAAAGAATCAAAAGAGAACAAATCCTTGTAAAACAAAAACCTTATTCCCAATCAGCAAAGCGTAGCTGGTGCGACTCTCCGGTCACAGCTGCGTGCGGTCGCGTCGCGGCTAGGTGGCTGTTCACGGCACAGAACCCATTGTC
>MU883989.1:0-14780 GCA_036418205.1 Ostertagia ostertagi | reverse complement strand
TAAAACATTTCCCTTCTGCAAGGGAATTGAGCGAGTATCAAAATGTAAATGCTTGTCGTGTTTTGAATGTTTTGGCTACGCCATGATGTCCACCTCTCCCTTCAAGCAGGCTTGAAGCCACTATTTACTGACCAGAAATCACACAGGCGACCTAATGGTTTATCGAATTTCAGCTTTAGAACGCCTGATCAAGCAAGCACTGCATCCGGGTAAACTCTTTATTTTTCAAGTATGAGAAGCAGTATGAGAATTCATAAAATAACTTGGCAGTACTCACAGTCTCCCTCTCCCTCGTAAGGGCAGCTGTAAAGCCGGGTTCCTTTTGTTCTTCTGCCAGTGAGTTGAAATTTTCATCCATGAGAATGTTGTAAGACAACACAGCGAACAACTGTAACGTACAGATTTGAAAAAGGCACCTGAAGGCACAGAAAAATTGAGAAATCGAAAAGAAGGAGCACATCACACGGCCACTTGAGC
Organism: Ostertagia ostertagi; assembly: GCA_036418205.1. Taxonomy (NCBI): domain Eukaryota; kingdom Metazoa; phylum Nematoda; class Chromadorea; order Rhabditida; family Trichostrongylidae; genus Ostertagia; species Ostertagia ostertagi. The sequence continues at coordinate 14,303 of MU883989.1, read as the reverse complement.
TTGGCGCCGAGCCAAGATGCATGTTTTTGATTTTCGCGGTAGACGCCGACAACACGTCGGTACCCGTCCACGATTTACTTATCTATTCTGTTCTAAATTTCACCTCCAGTTTCTCCTCTCATTTCTACTTTCTCTGTTTCCTCTCTTCCTTGTCATAAGGGTTTTTTGACCAGCGAATGCGCCCGAACACTGTCAATCAGCTCCAGCGCTAGATGCCTTGGTATAGACAGCTTTAGGTCATATTCACAACCGCGACATTGTGGAGTCTGCAGTATCTGCGAAAGGAATGGCTGATGGAGTGTTCAGAGTTGGCGATCGTACATGCGATTAGGCGATTGTCAGGTGTGGTCCACTAGGACAGAAAGCGACTTTTTCGCGTTTCGCGCGCGAAACATTTTTCGCTGCGGGAACTCCAGGTCCAATGATCAGCGGTGGACCTGAGGTTCCCTGCAGCGAAAAATGTTTCGCGCTGCGAAACGCGAAAAAGTCGCTTTCTGTCCTAGTGAACCACACAACTTCATTATTTGACTGCTACATCAACGTTCTAGCCACTACATCTAGGCGTGGTGACAAAGGGGAAAGTCTGATGGTGGCTTCGCAGAGTTTACTTCTCTAAAACCTCTTGGTGGTACTAGGTCTTAAAGCAACAGTTCAGGGAGGGTCCGAAAATTTCAATGCCACTACTACTGAGGGATACACGAGCCCTAGTGAAGAACATATGCAGTGGAAATAATAAACGAACTTACCTCAGAAACTCAAAAACAGGGTGGAAAGTCCCTCAAACATGGGTGTTCTTGGGGATTTCCCCAATCCCGCCCCCTTGCCGGCCGTCATTGGACGCGTCGGCAATCGTGCTCGTTTTGGGACCACAGGGAAAATTGATTGAAAAATGGAGCGCGTTTACAGCGGGCACGTTCAGACAACTCGTCCAACGTGCGTCTTTATCCATTGCTGAGCGGCAGAGGGAGAGTACCTGTCTAAGACCCTCCCCGACGTTTTTTTCCAGTTTTTCATACATTAATCGTCTGGTTTTCATCTACAACTTCATTATTGGTGGTTTTTTCCCGCGAAACCGTTCCTGAACTGTTGCTTTAAGTTTCGTTGACTCCGTTAACACATACAATGGTTCCCCTAAAGGGAATGACCACGACGTTTTCATCGGAACGATTACAAATTCTTCCCTACCATACCCTCTTACCCCTGCTTACAGATTTCTGGCCGCAAGGTGTGGTCGAGGGAGCGGGGGGGGGGGGGCAGCGCTGCGCTCGGCGTTGGCCGGCAACAGGAATTTCGTGAGCCGGGGGAACGTAGCCAATTCAGGGGGTTGGCGGTGGGAGCAGTCACTTAGCATGCGTGAGAAGCTGGAATGTTCGAGTTACACAACATCGCTGAGCCGCGCGCGGCGACTGCCCCTCCCCCCCCCCGAGACAGAGTTGCCCAGATTTTCACCAGATTTGGAGATACAACTTGTTTGTCAAAGGAACAAGCGACAAGAGGCATGCATGACTGAATAGCAACAGTCCCATTCCTTCGCAAGCGCAGTTTTCGGCAAGATGATGTCTCCTACCTGTACCTGTAAAAGACTTATGAGCACACTTCTAGAGAAGGTAGAAAACCCCGACTCCCGAAGATCCAAACCATTGACCTTGCAGACACCAGGGGCGCATCCCACCCCCCTGGGTGACGCGCAGAGTCAACCCTGCGTTGCGCAGTTCTCAACGGCCACGTTGCGCAGTTTCGCCCGATTAGACACGTTCTCTCGCGCGAACATTCACACTCGCATGCTCGAGCCGTCTGCGTCTCCGCCCATACAGCGTGCGTTGAGGATCTCTCAACGTGCCGTTGCGAACTGCGCAACGCAGGGTTGACTCTGGTGAGGGTCTTCCGCGATGGATTTTACCCTAGGCTTGGGGAGACTGGGTTGCAACCTAGGACCGGCAATACTTTGCGTTTCTAAACCTCGGGAAGCACGTCTCTAAGAAAAGTATGCTGCAATAGAGGAGGGTAGCTGCAAGATTCACGGGTGTACCCCAAGAGGCCCATCGCGCGGCGAAGGAAGAGACGCAGACGCGGCAAAGGACGAGTCGCAGCGCATACTGTAGCGGTTAGGCGTCAGGTTAAATAGAGTGTACCATACTACGTCTCATATCGCACAGCACGCGCTGCGACTCGTCCTTTGCCGCGTCTGCGTCTCTTCCTTCGCCGCGCGATGGGCCTCTTGGGGGAACCCAAGTTAACTCCGCAATGGCGGAGTCTTTAACAACCTGCTCTTCCCGAAGCCTAGTACAGAATCAGGCGTCTCTCTGGGGAAAGATATGGATCGGCCACACCGGAATAGTATCCAGTAGGCCTCCGGTCCACACCTTAACCCCATGCTGCCGTACTAGTGCATATGGGTCTGCTCCGTACAACAGGTCTCGTAATTTTGTCAAGGGAATTGTTCAGCAGATATGGGATACAGCTCCTTTGTTAGTTGATGTGTGTTTTGCACATTTGCTACTGCCCATCCATTCCTGGTTGTATTCTTTCCAGGTGTGGTCTTCCAGATAATACGAGTTTCATAAAGAAAAAAGATGAGCAAAAACAGATGAAAAGACAAGCTGGATAGGCATATGAAGCGACTCTACAAAAAATATGCTTGGTGGCATTGCGAGTATCGAAGAGCGATCTAAACTGTTATCGAGAGTTGGCGGCAAAAAGTCCTTCAGGGGCCGTAAGGTATGCTCTCCTGTTCGGGGCGGGGTCCCCATCCCGGTAAGGTATGGTCTTCCCGAAAGCTTTCGGGGAGAGGCCACGCCCACTTGTTTTCGGGTAGTTCCTCCCGAACAACGTGCAATCGGGGCTTGTCGGGACTACCGTAATCCCGTGACCATAGGGCGCGGAATTGCCTGTCGAGCGCGCAATTCTTCTACGGCTTACGCATTGTTTCACTCCCCTCTTGAACATTTCTTGGTTTTCATGCCTTAAACGATTTCATTTGTACTTATTGTTCTCACGCAATATTATATTATGCTCAACCATAAATTTTAACCGTGATATTGCTGTCGTTTCGCAATCTTGTTGTCACTTGATAGGCTACTTTTGGAGTCAAATGTTTTTGTTGTTCAGAAGTGTGCTGCGTCAACTTACCGAACTTTAAATAAACTTCTAAACACGGTGGACAATCTGAAAAACTGAGAAAATCATAATTCGTTCATATTTTAGCCGGAGTTTGTTATAATCCTTTTTGGGCTTACCACCCGCGGCAGCCTGGAAGCCCAGTACTGCGGCGGCTGTGAGTAGGAAAAACTGGTCATCTCATTTCGAATTCTTTCGAAAGAGTTCTGAAATGGTCAGAATGCTGTATGTGTGGTATTTCTCAGCAGATCTAAAGCGCTTGAAGATGTCACCGTTCAACTCTGGCGCAAAAGAGCTGTGTCTCTACTAAAAAAAATCTTACCGAACCCAACCACACTTCACCACAATTTCCTTATCGCTACACGGTGGGATGGCAGTGTGATGAACCATATCGCTGGCAGCAAACGAACTTGCGTTTTTTTGGCACAAAAATCAATGAACAATAAAGCTGAGCAATACATACAATTCTTTTCTCGGTTATTCTTTGGGTATTGATTTTGGATACTACTACGGAACTAGTAATCATCGCTACAAAATATCAGAGATGGTAGTAAACCGTGACAATTTGTAGAACTTAGCCACCGTCGTGATACTCAAACGGTAAATTTGGGCCCACACCTGATGATTTTTTAGACAGCTGCTTGGAACTAACATTGTGCTTGGGACCAGACACAAAATAACACTAAACATCCGGAAATACCTCCTCTAGCTGTGAAGGCCCATTCAACGATTTTCTTTGTATCATTCCTTTCCCAAATAAATTGCCAAGTTATTTGCCGGCGGCTTCATTTCCGAGCGTAGTGCCTTCGAACTACGGATTCTTCCACATATTTGGCTATGAGCTTGTGATACCAGTCAGATTTGCGCTCATTACTTGCAATACTTAGTCATCCAATGAGTACCACAATATTGTTCAGAATACGAACATGCTCATCTTTCTCGTTCTTGTGCACTTGCGGACAGAATGTTTTTATTTACGTCGACGGAATCGTTCCAAGATTTATCCGCGTTCCCAATAACATTTGCTTTCGACACAGGATACCCAGGGTTTACGGATTACTTGAGCTTCCTTCCATGGTCCTGCCGCGAATGGCGGACGGCACAGACGATTGCAGAGAACGGCACCTGCAATCGCAAGGAGGGAGATGGGAGCCCTAAGACTAAGGAGGAAGTATTAGGTGGATGAGCCAACTACACTGAGGCAAAAGTTTGAATATGTGAATCACAATGGTCATCAGCCGCCGACAATGTGAGGAGCGCAGACGAGAGCGTGGACTGAGGCAATTGAAAAACAGATAATGTGAGGAGCGCAGACGAGAGCGTGGACTGAGGCAATTGAAAAACAGAGTTAAAGTAATCCGTCAACCTAAGCGACTCAATACGCAAAAAGGCGACGCTAAGATAACGCAGTAGAGGAGAAGTAAAAGAACTTCTAGAGATTTGTTTTGCTCAGACTACCAGGATATTTTACTCTTACATATTATGTTATCGTAAACTTAAACCTTGATTTTGGGAGCTTTTCAAGCCTAAACACAAGATTTGGCAACTTGCCAACGTTTGAGCGCCATCGCCACTCTGTATGTCTGACTCCCCTGGGGCGCCCCGCGAGCATACCTTACGGCTGCTTTCGGGGACGCCATTCTCGGGGAGACCCGAATCGGGACGTCCCAGCCCCGAACAGGAGAGCATACCTTACGGCCCCTGGTCGTCGGTTCATGTTCGAATACATTCACAGAATTAAATAATGAAGGAATAAAGTGGCTTCCATGGAATAGCTCACGGGGACGTGGGACGCCGAGCCGCGGCCGGTGGCGGTGACGTTCACAGCTGGCGACGAAAAGGCTTGAGCAAGGTGGTGCCCATACTTTTTTAACATGCGTATTTGGGACACTATCGAACTTTACTATAGCGAGTCAGGAGGAGAATGCGTCCTACTGAAAACCAACCTCAAGTAGGCTGCGCAGCTCGTAGAGGTTCAGCACACAAAAACTTTGGATTCCTTTACTTCGATCGCAAACAAATTTTCTGCGTTTTAGATTGCAAAAATCTATACTATACCCAACACATTACTTTCCTTTACGGCACAACTAAATTGCTTTAGTTCGCGTGAAGGTGCCAGGCTAGGCCGCACGGTTATTACATCTCAGCGAAGTGGGCAGCGACGGCGATTTTAGTTGCACCCTCTCATGGCCTGTTTGCAAAAGCCTAAAAGGGGGGGCTTTTTTTTGGCTGTAACGTCAGCCGCACGCAATCGCGTCCGCACCGCCGGTGAACTTTTCTCTCCCCTGAGTAAGTAAATAAAATAAATAAATGCGCACCAACTTCGTCATAATTATGCCCCGCACATCAATTGAGCAGAAGCAGGCCTATACGAGGAGAACCGTTACAGAGAAAAAACACGCCTCGCTAGTTAGGACCATCTGCGCAGATTTTGCGGTTCGTTCCTTTTCTGTTCGCGATCCGCGATGTGGCCACGAACTTACTACCCTCGCCTTCAAATGACCAGAAATTGTGCAATTGCAGAAATTGACGTGGCATTGACGTGGCATCGATTCAAGAACATCTTTGAGCACACGTGATGTCACCTTTTCATCGAGAATTTAGCCACGTGTGCCACGTGGATTTCTGGCTGCACGTCAATTTCTGCAATTGCACAATTTCTGGTCATTTGAAGGCAAGGTTATGTACGAGGAGACCCTAAGTAATCAATGCAATAGATCATTTTTGAAATGCCACACGCAGCTCTCTGGAAGTTCAAATGGACGTTGCAGCACCACGCCCAACCAGCGAAAGGTCTGACACTCGTGCTGTGGCGGTGCGGAAGATCGGTGTGACCTTTATTGGTGGACCTTCAGTTCCTGCCCTCTCATAAGAACGAGTTGAACTTGCTTCGGGGCACGCACGCGTAACAGCTCTGCATCATTTGCGCAAGAGAGTACTGCAACATATTTTGTGTTTCATTTTCTTTTTTTAAAGAGAATAATCAGCAGCAACTTGTTCAAGTCACACGTGCATCACCTGAGGTAATTGCACGGACCCACTGATCATTTTTTAGCGATGGACCACCGATTTGGAATCGCGTGTTCTTCTCAGTTAAGATCAAATTGGGATGTAAGTAGTGATTTTGGACTTTGGACTCATCCGCATGTGGCGAGAATAGGAACATGTAATGCACCCAGGACCATCGTTCAACATGATTGTTTTGATAGTCCATTCGATATGGTGTGGGGAGGCATAAAGTTGCAAGGGCGTACCAACCTCCCAACTCCCTGGTCGCGGAATGCTTGGATTTTCGGCGATTGGTGAAGCCTGCCCGCTTCCCCCGTCAAATCTTATGGAGCACGTGTGGCGTGCATTCAGGAGAGCTATTGTAGCGCATCCCCATGCGCCAACAACTGTCCAGCAGTTGTCAATCGCGGTCTTCAAGGAATGGATCGCTTCTCTACAAGAAATCTTAGCCAACCTTGTGACCAGGGTCAACCCTATGTTGCTACAAGTAGCAACGGGGGGGGGGTCGTATTTTGATGAGTTTGTAGAGGGGGGTCGTACTTGCTTCGGTTGTAAGAAGTTGCATGTGATGAGTGGGGAGCGGCGCGGGAGAAAATTTGCCGTTTCAGCGCGCGTATATACCCCCCTAGAAAATGGAGCAGTTGAAATATGGGTAAAATACATGGAAATTGTAGGGAAATGTAGGGAAATTTTGCGGTAAGTATATCCCCCCCGCTCGACGGTAATTTTTTGGGGTAAAAATTGTTTTGAAAGAGGGGGTCGTATGAAACATTTCATGAGGGAGGGGGGTCGTAAAAACTTTTTGAAAAGTAGCAACGATAGGACCGACCCTGCTTGTGACCAGTATTGGAGCGCGTGGCGGGGTATACTTTGCATTCGCGTAGTGTTCATACACCCCATCAAGAACCAGCTCCTCTCTTTTGAATGTCTACCATGAGTTGGAGTAGCCTCACCCATCGACCGCTTCAGACAGGGTATTTGAAGAAAAATGTCTTTTCTAATCGTCCCGTTGCGCTTTTCTGCTAGTAACTCTCTGCACTGTATCGCAACACTTCTATGTATGTGCCAAATTTGATCGACCTGCTAGCAACCGGATATCATGTGAAAAGTTACTTCCGTCCTAATTTTTGCACACCATTGTAACCCGCATGTCATAACTACGATGCCAAACTGGGCAAGGCGACTGGGGCTTTCTCCTATATGTTCACGTCAGTTTGGGTATTACGCGGTAGTCCCCTTATGTACGGACTGAAGTTACATAGCTTGCCTCTGGCAATAGTCCAGGAGGTGTACCCAAAGCCGTGTGTGTCCACTTGATTCGCTGAGCTCATTTCAGAATGCTTCAGATGTTGGCGTACAGCATTCCTCGTGCGTGGAACACTTAAAGCAACAATCCAGGAACGAATTCGCGGGTAAGGACCACCTATAATGACGTTGCAGGTGAGAAGTTGGTCAATGGAGAAAGAAAAAGTAGAAAAAAACGTCGGGCAGGGGCTTAGACAGGGACTCCCCCTGCCGTTTAGGGAGATGTGTGTTGGACGAGTTGTCCGAACCTGCCCGTAGTACATGCGCTCCCATGCCGCGTATCGCAATTGCAACTCCTGGCAAATAGCTGCATGCTGTAATACGACTGTAACGCAAAACAGCCCCTTTGGGCCTCCGGATTCGGCTTGGACGTCTGCTGATGATGCGTGGGGAGGGGCATTGGGAGTCACCGACGCGTGATGGGACCGCTGCAACTCTGGTCCTTATTCGAATCGACACTAATGGTGTTGCTTTACCCAGAACTAAGCTTAAAGGAAGAGAGTGGTTGCCCCTCTTGCAAGCTAGCTTGCGGACGTGAGCAAACCACCCCGTGTGGTGGAGCCTGACTCATACTCATTATTCTGCCGCGCTTGTCTTCTTCTCACTATGCGTACATACTCCACCGATTCTATTTATTATCCACTACTCTCCAGTTGCTGTACCAGCTGCCACCACTTGCGTCAGTACTCTCCTATCGTACCAACCGAGTTGAAGTAAACCGTCGACCGTTGGGGACCCCATCCCCTCCCAACATTCAGCATACGGTCCCAGCCGAAACGCCAAAAGGGCTGGTTTGCTTACCATTCTTGCAAATACATAACTATTTGCCAGCAATCGAAATTGAAGCGCTTCAATTGCGTTCTTATGGAATCGACCTCATACAGCGCGGCGGTCCCGCAACGACCGCTAGTCAAGCACGGACTCTGCACAGCGTATGTTGGAGCGATCCGCCTCGGTATGGGTGATCCGCCCCCTCCAAGAGGACTTCGACCCCTTCCAGCGCATTTTAGAGGTAGGTTTTGAATTAAAGACATTTCCTATAAACTTTAGTTGGGCTGGGGCATGTTTTGACCGCCTAATGACCAAGTAGTTGAAACCCTGCCTGGACTGTTGCTTTAATAGGAATGTTCCACCCATTTAGCATGCGTTATTCATCACAATGTTCGCGTGATAACAAAATCTGCACAGACTTATAACAGGTTATGATTTCTTGTGGGGTCTGTTGCACCTCAGTTGGATGTGGACACTAGTGTACAGAAATATTTTTTTTTTTTTGTTTTTCTGCATTTAAGCCCAGAACAAATTAGGACTTCAATTCATACAAAATAATGGATAAGGATCGGCGACGGCATTTCAAAGAAAAGTATGAGAATGATTGCGTTAGGATAAATCGCTGAATCGCCTAATTTCCGACCCGCTGAAAATGCTCATTGGTGTGATCAATCCATTCGATTTGCTTCCCGTAGTACTTTCCACTTAAACAGCCTCCAGATTGATGGCATAAATTCTCAGCCGATTATTTGGTTTCATCATGAATGTTGAACATTGCCGCTTTACATGCTGCACACGTCACACTGTTTAGTATTAGTGAGGATAAAACATAATATTTCAATGTAATCAGAACCTTTCAGTTTTTGAGCCTGCCACACTTCTTCTGCTGTAGAATTGCAGTGGTATTTAAATTCACTCTAAGTTATACAGTGACTTGTGGGGGCCAGCCAATGGATATATTTTGTTTGCACAGTTTTTTTTTGTCTTTTTATTTCTACGGACATTCTAGGACTGAACTTTACCGACTCTGCGAGGAAGAGCTCGTGTAGACCAGTCTACTCACATGCGGAATTCTGATGCTTCGTTCGTTGCGACGTGTCTGGTGATCACTGTGACTATTCACCTTATTGCTGAGCCAATGAGAATACACCATAGAGAGCAACCCATGAGACGAAGGATAAGTACGCTTTAGTTGAGATATCGAAAGGTGAGCATTTCCTAAACCTTTTCAGAAAGAACGTAGTAAATGGGAATGCTTAATAGGGAATACTGGGAGAGAGCAAAGTTGTCCAACAATTTCGAGAAGATTTGGACTCATAATTTTGCCCATTGAATAATTTAATACGATTTTGAATATATCCCTGAAAAATCAAAAATTCACGGTGCTAAATATTATACTTATTCTAGGCTAATCTTTAGTAGAACACAAGGTGGAGTAGCTTAAGCGGTATCTAAACAAGTTTTCTCGCAAATGGTCCGGGAGATAGATTAGAGGTAGGAGTTCGTCGTTTTATCAGGATTCTTTGAGGGATTCAGCCAATGAGTGCATTCTACTTCTATTCAGAATCTTTTGTCATTTTGAATGCAATTAGGCCTCAAAATGACTTCCCGAAACCATTTGGTCAGGGTCCTAGCCAGGGTCGGTCCTATCGTTGCTACTTTTCAAAAAGTTTTTACGACCCCCCTCCCTCATGAAATGTTTCATACGACCCCCCCTCTTTCAAAACAATTTTTACCCCAAAAAATTACCGTCGAGCGGGAGGGGACGGGTGGGGGAGGGTATATACTTAGGGTTAACCTGGGTCCTAGCCTCCTAGACAACGCTGGCACTATCGCCAGCACCTAGGATGAGAATTCCACGCTCAACCAAGCATTTCATCGCACTCTTTTTTGACACCAAACTCAAAAACTGGTTTACGTGGAATACAGCAGTGAACTGTACATCGGCTGCCCCGCACATAGACATCATTGCATAAGCCAAACAACTCTCAAATTTGTACCACCTTTTACGTAGAAGTAGAGCGCGCGGCGCATCCTAATGTAGGGGAATTGACGAACGTACAAAGCTGTTTAGGCTTTGATTCTTGCTTGTCACGGATGAGGTTAGAGGACGAAGTAACAAGATTCAGCGATTCAGTTTCGAATATTTCTTAATCCTATCTTAGGAACTCGATGCTTGAAATTTTCCTTATCAGCATTAAATCACTCTTGATAATATGCTATTCACTAACCTGTCAGAAGTCGCGTGCGCAAAGCGTTGGAGGGGATCACGTGGGAAGCGGCGCTGTCAAACGCGACAGATAGGGCCTGCAAGCTAGACGATCTTAAAGGAATCTTCCACGGAAAAAGCTCCGCCCTCATTACCACAGAAAACGATACCTTAAAGGAATCTTCCACGGAAAGAGTGATCATTTTGTCTTGTGTGTAGGATTAGTATTATCGAAACTAACGCTTATGTTCCGTTCTTTTTGCTATGCTCATGAGGCTAGGGGCCTAAGGTATCGTTTTTCTGTGGTAATGGAGGCGGAGCTTTTTCCGCGGAAGATTCCTTTAAATAAGAAAAGTGGAGTCACAAATGTAATGTCCACGGCCATCATAATCGCTTCCTTGGCTCAGGCTTGGTCCCTATGCGCACTTAAAAGACGCCACCGCCGGCCCCTCCCCAATCTTCACTTAGCACCATAAAGTTCATCAAAACCAACAAAACTGTTACAACATGCCGAAATGAAAAATCTCTTCTTAATTCCATCCCGTCGATCTGCGAAAATACACCTTAATATATTAGGGATTGTCAGGCGTTTAGCGCTTCACATCTTTCATCGTTCTCTACAAAAGATTACAAGGGAACTAAAGTGTCTCCAGATCATCTCTGTTTACCAAGCCAAGTATATTTTACACATATAGGAACCACTCCTCACACAAGTCAAGTCCATTTTGGTCTTAAATTGAGGTACAGAATTATAGCAGAATTGCTGGCACACCACTTCACTGAAGCTTACCTCGCGGTGCTCCTGGCCGTGTTTGGAGGTTCAGCCCTCTGCCTGGTTCCTGCTCGCCCTTGTAAAATGATCCATGTACTTATACTCGGCGCGGAAGGCGGCTAGCATTTATGAACACGGATAAGTGTGCATAGACGAGACGGAAGATGGGAGAGGTGGCAGAGACGCAAGATTCTCATGTGAACGTACCTGCGATAAACTTTCCAAATATTCCATGCTGGGTGTTGCAAGCGAAAGTCAATAAGGTGATCCTGATGGTTCTGGCCTATGCCCAGTGTTCGACGTGCAGTCCTCTGCCGTCAACACTCGTAAATCACGTCCATCGTCGCAGTTACGTGCGTACAGTCGAGGGCAGATGGCGCCACGGGGCCCCGCCCGGCGTCCATAGTCGACGCGATCGATATCGGTCGGGCCGCGCGTTTCCACCGCGCGTCCCAGCACCTCGCGGTCAATGTGTGTCCTTGCTGCCGCGGCGTCAGCGCCGTCTTTTCCAACTTCAAACGTTTCGCATTTCGATCCCTGATACAGATGACTTCCTGTTCATCCGGGTTTTTTTGTTGCTTGCAAGGACCTACGGTCGTGATTTACTGTTTATGTTGGTTATCGCGCCATTTCAGTTCTCTAACTATGAGTCATATTGAACAACTTCGGTTCAGAGTCAATGATGCGTGTCATACTCGACGCCCACGAAGCACTTAATGCAACCTCAAATGGTCGTATAACTTCTCAATGAGTTACTTCTAATGTGGTATTTTGATAGCAAATGGTTTGGATAGTGCAAGTTATTTCTAATTTTAATCAGTAAACTGCTTTGCTTTGCCACGGTTTCTATATACTTTTCGGTTTAACATAAACGTACCCTCTTAATGATCTTGTTTGGATTCCGTCTTTCATCAATAATCTTTTATCATAGATAAATTTTGTACTAGAACTGCTTAGGCAGTCACTGAAGCTATTCATTGAAAATTCTGATTAGATTTATTAATAATATATTATCCAGACATTACAAATATTGTTATAACTGTACAGGCTGTCCAGTCATCGTATAAAAAAGGAGCTGGTCTGATCTGTCTATCATTTCGGTCCTTGAACATTTATGCTTCGAATGTACACTTTGCTATTTGCACGTCGGCGATCAATTTATAAACAGCCTCAAGTCATGCACTTTCCGAAAGCCGTCTGGGCGATGAACGATCGAAGCTGTTTTGATCGATCCGTTCACAGCGGAAAGAAGATAGGTATTCCTTTGAATGCATGTGGAAAGTAATCGCTACCATTTATGTTACGATTAGACATAGGGCGTAATGCGATCAGCATCTGTGGGCGGGGGAGACATTGCAAAAACAGGTAGCGTGATGGATTGTGGAAAAACAGCTCTACAATAAGTTCCAAACGCAGGAAGAAAAAATTATCAGTTCACCCAGGAATCCTGCTTGCTCCACTAAGGCGTTAGCTTCAAGCTTACGGTTAAATGAAACTCGCAATTTGAAGTCCCCTCTCCCCCCCCCCCTCAAAGAAATGAGATCGTCGGATTTGAGTAATTAGGTGGTTAATCACTTTTGCGTTAAAGGAGAAGGTCGCTCACGGTAAAGCGACTCTTATGTGGGGGAGGGGTGTGTATCATGTTGGGTGGGGTTTGCAGTGTGTAACTGATGGAAGAAGTGAGCGTATGACGTAGTTGGAAAGTAAAAGTCCGGGAGATTTATTATTCTTCGGTGGAATTCTGACAATTATTTTCTTTTTTTGGCTATAATAAGTACACTCTACGCATGACAGACATTTTGTGGGTTGGGGAGGGAACATGTCATTTTTAAGGAGCGGGTTCTATTCATAGTTAGCGGGTGGGGGATTGTATTATCTTAGATTTTTCGAAGAGATCGTGGTGATGGAAGATGTGTGCTGAATGGGCAGTAACTGTAGGAATTGGTTGCTCCAACAGCTATGTTTACCCCACTGGCTCGCTCCCCTTCCCCTCCCCCGCCCTCTCCCTACCCGTTCAACGCCAATTTCGGCTATCGCGCCATCAACTGTGAGAGTATGAAGTTTTTCGCTCCGCGGGGTTGTGAAAGTTCTGAAACCGACACAACGGACGATGGTCTTGGAAGGAAATCAGGTGTGGTCAGGATGGAAAAGATTAGGAGGAGGTGTAGGGCTGTGGAGGTGAGTCTTTTGGTAATAGGGGGGGGGGGGTGAGGGCCGTATTGGTTAACTTTCCTCGACTAGTAGTCACCCTGTATAGGTCGCTAGGAGTTTATGTAGGACCACTCTTTCCCCCTTCCCGCACGAAATGTTTCATAGAATTAGTTCGATGCTTCCTGCACATTGTAATACGTGGATGCATTGAAAAGAAAGGCGATTAAAGCTTTGTGTCAGGGACTAAAGCCTTTTTCTTCTACACTGTATGGATGAATAATCACAAAATAGGATGTGAATGTTGGGTTTTGTATTGTTCCAATTAAAAAAAAAGTTGTTATACCCAGAAATGCTTTGTAGACAATCAGATACAGACCATTCTAACACTCGCGGGAAGTTTGCGCTATTTTGGGGGATTGTTAGGACTAATAGGTATGAACAAAGTGTTATAGGAACAAACTTTCAGTGGAGTAGGAAATACCTAGCCTAGACGATATTCGGCGTAGTACGTGAGCTTCCACCGTGAACTCATTGTTTTAGACTTTTCAGCTTTTTTTGAGCACTAAGCCGGTAGGGTCACCTGTCGAGTAAACTAAAAAGCCACTTTCTCCAAGTCCCACTGCAAGTCCCGCTTAGGATTTCGCTGAATGTCTTTAATTTTGCGGAATTCCGTGGAAATATCTCAACAACTGAAGTCTTCTTAAAGTCCGCTTATATCCAAATCTTTCACCGCCTGCTGATAGTGTACTGCCAGTCACACCCTATTGAACCCCGATCACCAAACAGTAAGTACGACCCCTATCGAGGCAGCCTGCTTCCTAGGGTTCCATGATGAATCTTTTCCATGTCGCTAAGGTATACTTATGATAGTACAATTAATCACTAAATATAATTAGAGCAATCAAACTAAATACTAATTTTCACCCACATCGGGTTATCTTTCATATTCTGCTGATTGTTAATTCTTTA
>MU883987.1:0-11122 GCA_036418205.1 Ostertagia ostertagi | reverse complement strand
GCTGCGATTGATAAGAATGGCAGCGGTTGCGGCGCTCAAGCTAAGGCGTTAGCTCCATTGTCGCGAAAGTACCGCCGCCATTGTGCATGAGTCCTCTATCTCACTCAAGGAGAGAATCTAAGTATTTAATCGCGTCCTGTGCATGTAAATGCCTGATCAGGGTGGGTGCTATGTGACTATATTCCTCATGCAGCGTATCACGTCAGCTCTGCTTTGGGCGACCTTCAGACCGCTTCCGGGCATCTCATGATCGATGTTGATCTTATGTACAATGCTGCCATTCGTGTGGAGAACGTGACCTTGCCATCTTAAACGAGCTCCGCGCCTTTCCACACTCTATGTTATACTTGGATCAGGACAACCGTTCGTTACGCAAAGATCAAAGGGGGTCGTATATGGTCACTAGAAGGGAGGTCGTAAGCTCAAGGACCAGTCACAGAATCTGAGGGCAGATTGCAGTGGCAAAAGAACACAGACATTCGAATACCACTGCGACTGCTAACCACCGACGACTATATGGCGCATCCCAGATAGGGATCTCTCACCAAAACTTTACCATCCAGTAAGCGCGAGTAAACAGATTCTTGCAGAGCAATCATGTTCTTAGGCCAAAAAGCGGAGTAAAGTGCGACAAATTCGGCGATTGATTCATAGATCCCACTAGGGAATTCTTCCACCAAGAAAGGCTTTCTCTCGATTCAATGGTTCTTACCGCTTCCCGCTGTGCCTTTTTAAAGAAACGTATGGGTGTTCAGATGTCCAAAACACGTGCTTCACGAAAGAAAATTGTCCAAAAATTTATGAAGGAACGGAGCAATGAAAATATTTTTTGGAAGTGATATTTCAAAAAGTTTCAGCACTTTCTCGGAAACTAGAATCTCGTCGTTTCCATTCAGGCCTTCTTTGGAGATCTGCCAAAAGTCAAGTGGATTAGAATGAGGTTAAGGACGCTCACATGTTGAAATTCGCATGTGCAAAAAAGCGGAATAGCCAGGCGATTTTTGGAGCTGAACATTCGCAACAGTTTGGTCAATATCTAGAAAGGAAAAAATGAATTGCTAAGGTTTTCCCAAGGTTTTTTTTTCGGTTATTCGGCAATTCCTTCGGTGCAGTACAGGTAGTTGTGGTGGACCGTTTACTGATCAATGTTCTGACATTTCATCTTCAGGACTTGCGAGTCCACCAGTCCATAACAGTCTCCTCGTGTTAGTGAACAAACAAAAAAGATTATATTAAAAACAACGAATAAAAACACAAAACAAAAAATAAATAAATAATATTATAAGCAAATAAAATAATGAGCAAATAAGATATTTTTAGACGAAATATTTTTAATAACAAAATTTTTTCACTAAACGAGGAGACTGTTTTTAACCGATGGACCCACTGGTCCTGAAGATGACGAATTGACGCAATATTGACCACTGGAGGGCTTTCACGATAGTAAACTGTACGGCACGCAAGAAATAACGCATTCCTTAGAATGCCTAGGTTTCAAGAAGTCTTTTGTTATTTTGAGAAGGAACAACCACCAATAGCCAAAACAGTTACCGCAGTTCTAAAGGCAAGAACATGCCTCTGGCATGGATCTTCTTCAAGAAATTGTGTTTACTTTTGGGAAGAAGGTCTTTTCAAATTTCTTTAGAATTCGGTTGATCACTACAGAATCGCTAAGCGATGCTTGTGGTGCCAGAGTGACCTTTTGTGTACATTTCGGATGAGTGGTCAATGGAAATGTTTTTCTATTTGAGACCTATTTGATAACGCCGCCGTTTGAAGTGGCAAGCCATCGCAAATTCAGTCCACTCTTTTTGTTAGTCACTTTTGCGTAAATCTCATTTAACAGAGATGTATGTCCGATGATCTTCGAAAGTTCCTCGAAAGTTGGAGTTAACGATCAGAAGGCAGCCCATTAGACCAACAGGTTAGAGGTAATCACTACGTAGTGCCCCGATGAAAAAAAAACCATGAGAGAGGGCCCAGAAATGGGAACTCTTCCTAGCTCGTTGATTTTCACGTCGATGCTACTCTCCGGTGTGGCCTCTCCAACGCTGAACTGCTGGACAGTTGGAGACCTGCGGGGAGTGGTTAGCCAAGTCTGAGGGCGTACCGCGCCGATAGCGCCGCGATGAGGATAATGCTAGATCGTCGGGTCTTTCGCTGCGAATTGCGAGGCGGTCATCCTTAGAAGGTCCGCCACGCTTTCCGCTAGATAAGCTTCCCCTTTTTCAACCTTCAATCTCATCTGGATTCCTCCTTTACGGGAACCGCTAGAGATGTCAACGATAAGGCCCACCGCGCGGCGAACATGCCGAGGCACAACGGCAAACTGGGCTACCGGCCTAGTGTACCATTTTAGCGGTAGTTTACGTCGCAATTTTTCTGAGGTCAAAAGTGTAGGACTGTTCAGGTTTTCAAGGGACAGGAATCGGACTATGACTCATGTCATCAATGATGGAAGAAGGCAAGGAAATATGTACTGGAGAACAATTCATGTAGACCTTTTCAGTATATCCAGGCAAAGATGCGAGTTTAACTGGGTTAAATAGCTTGCATAGCTATGCCGAGCACGCAGCGCCACCTGAAGGTGAGAAGACCTGTTTGCCGCATGTTGGGCCTTCACTGTAACCCTCCAGCAAGTTCTGTCGAGAGTATTATCAAGACTTCACTTTTGAACTTTGACTTTTTTAACTCTGACTCTAACTTCTGACTTTTTTTGGGCAGAACTGTTTGGCGATAGGCCTTCTTTCTTTGATTGTACGCTCTACTTTCAGCTTCATTTCGCCTTCATATCTTTGTGTAATCAAATTGTTTCAAGTGAAGTTATGGCCTCTGTGGACTTGCAAGTGCTCGCGTATATATTTTTTTTATAGCAAGCAGCTGAGCAGGCATCACTCGAGTCTGCATGTGCTAACCAGGTTATGTTGCGAATACGAGTGTGGAAATTTTATTAAAGCCACTGTTCGGAATTACGTGCAAGATGTAGTCTGGTCTAGAGTTGAGAAAGAAATCCCGAAGACCATAGTCCACGGCGCTTAAAAAAAAAAAAAAAAAAAATCCCCAAAAAACTGGAGTTGGAGAGCGCGGCACCTTTTCGATGGGCGCGGCAACAGTAGACTTTGTCGATTGGAGCGACAGATTTGCTGCCGTCCACATTAAGCCTTTTGGCGCTGGCCCGTCAACTTTAACGTTTTATTTTCTTCTTATTTTAGGCCCGCTTCATTGCTGACGGCTCGTGCGGTCTTAAGGGATCAAGATCAATAGTTTAATTGAAATTTCAGGTACGCGAGGGCGGAGGAGACGGCGCCCGTGGTGTGAATAAATTCCGAGTTGGTCAGCATACTCCTGTAATACAAGTTTCGTTATGGAATCATTCAAAAACCAAGACAGCGACTCAGCCGCATTAACTGATTAAGCACATTCCCCTACCGGCTTCAGATGGCTTCCGCCGGCCATGTTATGAGCCTAAAATGTTAAAGGGAGGAGTCGGGGTAGCCCCTGTGAGAAATCGAATGACGCTCAACTCGTCCACTACAGTCGCGACGTCGCGGCCGCGACCACAAGCGCGGGGCTCCGGACGATTCTGTTGCTACACACCCCTACGCTTTTCTTTGGATTTTATTTACTTTTCATAGATGCATAGATGCAAGCAACAACCCCCATAAAAACGCATTAATTCTTTAAAGGTGTAACTGTTTGCAATGGTAAACCTCCCACGGCGACAGAGAATTGTACGATACAGGGCTCTAAGTATTGCATCAGGTGAGAGCCATTCGAATATTTTATGTCATATTCATTAGCTGCAATTCACATTCAGTATGCTGCCTTCAAAAAGTCAATCAAAACAAACCACTGATACCACATGTTTACGTTTTTCTCATGCAAAGTTCAGACTATATGTGTTCCTTTAATAGCTTTGCACTGATCAACATCCTTTGTAATCGTTGATGTTCAGGATAGTCTCAGCCTTAAATTACGAGTCTCCAAAGGTGTACGGCTGCGACGATGGCACTTGCAAGGTGAGAAATGAGATACTGTGCGATCAAAAAATACAGGGTGGCCGAAAAGTATAGGACGCCATGTTTTTGTGTGTAAAAGCCAAGAAAGAGACTCGATCAGGAAACCGACTTCACACAAAGATAGAGTTAAGCTATTTGATCACTTGTGCAGAAGGTGCTTTGAATTTGACGACTCTGCTTTGAGAGAGGCCTTCTGACGTCCAACGACAAAATCAGCAGTGCGCCGCAGGTAGCCAACGGCGATGTCGTCCCACCTCTTCTGAAGCGCTAACTTCAGAGCACCCACCGAGCTGGAGAAGTCTTATGAGGTCTTGCTCTACAACATCCTCACATAGAGGAGTCCATCGGGTTAAGGGCCTGAGAGGAAGAAGGTCACAATTCCTTGCTCCAGTGGCCCGGGAAGTGAGCGCCCAGGATGGCTTTGGTCGATTTGAACGCGTATTAGGGAGCCCAGCTTCATTGAAGAGCAAACGATCATTGAGCAAAATGCTCGTAAATCCAGAACAACATACCGTACCTCATTAAAGTGATTTGAACGCGTATTAGGGAGCCCAGCTTCATTGAAGAGCAAACGATCATTGAGCAAAATGCTCGTAAATCCAGAACAACATACCGTACCTCATTAAAGTCTTTTGCAAGACCTTCGAGTTAATTTTAACATTTGTGGAAGATGAACTCCAATGGAGCTGCACTTTTGGATGTTACCCCGTCACAAACTACCACACCTTCGGGAGAAAGTCTGTTGTAAACTAGACGTTATCTCGGAGACTTGCTCTCACTTTTTGGCAACAACTGCCTCTGACTTTGGTGGTCGCAAAGAAAATTATTTCACGAAAATTCTCTCATTAACCCAATCCATAAAAGCTCGAGCTCGTGCAGAAACTTTTGCATTTCATCAGTTGAACCTATTCAGGTTGCTCCGGTAAAAACCAGCATAGAAAGTGTCGGTAACCTTTTCAAATAATGACTGCTTCCCAAGATTTTCTGGAAAGAATGACGGTAAATCCAGAGCTCGACGATGTGATTCACGCTGGCTCCATCGTTGTGAACCATCCTCTTCTAAGTGATTGCCCCAATTCCCTGAGTGTGCATAGTTCTTGAACTTCCACTTTTCGCTACCCGCCGGAGACATTTTGAAGCGTCGAGAGCACCGACCACTGTCCAGAAGTAGTGCGAAGAGGGAATACTTAGTCGCTTCCCGAAGTTGCAATTCCAGAGACCGTCATTGGGCAGCCTCTTGGTAATGAGTCGATGCAAAAAAAATCTTCATGGCGAGAGTTCAGATAAACTCCGGATCAAACAACTTATGATGCTTCGTTACACAGGTTCGAAGCTTTCAAAGAATTCTGAAACACTCTCAATATGACAATTCCACGGGCTGAGTGCTCAGCAACGTCAAACGCCGCCTCTCATATTTTCGGCACCCTTTAGCAACGCGTGTGATATCTTCAAAACGCAAACACCCCTCGCTCAAGATAATCGAGATGTTCAGAAGCTGGAGCCTACCGTCGATCATATTCATCGCTCCTCTCTTCTCCAAATTCCTCCTCCTCCTCCTCACCGCCAACTTGCCTAGTCCGACTGTTTGCCTCCGATGTTCCTTTGGAGCCTGAACAAAGGCGAGCCCTTATTCTCGGTTTAAGGTTGGTTTCTTTTCCCCAACCATCGATCCATTTAGCATCTTTTCGTTCGTTCTCAAGAAAATAAAAAATCAATGGATAATCGGTAATGCATTTTAGCGGCGGATATTACGATCAAAAGCGTCAGGCTCATTGGTTAAGTTCCAATATGGCCCAGTAATGCACGAAAGACGAACAAAAAATACCAAAATCACAAAAAGTATGCAAGAACCCGGAAAGTGGGACCCCTTCCTTGCCCGTTGAATTGCGTATTGATGCGACTCGCATCGGTGCTGCCCTCTCCAACGGTAACGCTCCCTCTGATAAACGCCTAGAGACTCAGAACGAGACGAGGCGAGGGGGAGGCATGCCGAGCCAATGGCGCGCCGACGTGGTCAGAGGAAGACCATGTCAGACTGCCTCGTGGCCATATTCTTCTATGCGGTCGGTCTGCAACCTTCAGGAATCCGCCTCGCTCTCGCTACTAAATTAGATTCCCTCCACCTTTGCCCGTGTAATTTCCCCCTTGAGCCAAGAGAACCTATCCACTGAAAGATCGCCGGCTCAGGTGCGTGAACGATACTCCTCTAGCATTTCTTGAAACTTTATGCGGACCGTTCTTTTTCATTGCAATAGTTTCACTATTGAATTAAGAAGCATTGCTCCAGGAGCTTCACTTCGGCTATGAAGCCTTTACAATTTACCAATTCTTATTTGAAAAAGATTCGGTTCCGCCACAAAGACAACAAAGATAAAGCTTTGTCATTGCACAATCCTCAGTCGGAATGCGCTACACATACTGATATCACTCAAAATCGCAGCGCCATGTAAACCAATTGGACCCATAAAATGGCTTGAAATGACTACACGTGCTTCGAGTTGATGAGAGAAAACCGACTATGAGAAAACCGAAATGAAACCAGTCCCTGCTTTTAGGAAAATGGATGCCATACAGACCTGTCGCTCACGAAGGAGATATGCTGCTGCTCGACAGATTTGTGCAACAGTTCACACCTGCTAAATCTTTTGGCAGTAATTACAGTACTTACTACTTGTCTCTTGTAAATTTGGTGGAAATGTCTCAAACAGAAATAGCACTTCAAAAATAAAAATTCTAAATCATGCATTTGTGTTGTTGTTTGTGCCGTACGAGGTTTATAGGTGGGAACATTTATTAGTTCGGCCGGTTCGGGTTAACGTTTCGAAAAAATCGTTTTCTGAGGCCTAATTCAAGGTTAAGACTTACGTTCCAATCCATCAAGCGCTCCATTTTCTCTAGCGTTTTCGAGACCCCACCGAGAAAGGTAAATTCTAAATCACGTACATTCTCATATTTCATGTGACCCACAGCCGGTTAGTAACCCACGTTGAAATCTCATGAACTGGGTTAATACAAGCAGTGTTATTATCAAGGATGATTAACGTTCGCAGCTGTGAAGCACTGTACATGAATAAACCGGTTTGTAGTCCTTAGGGGGGAGGGGAGCAAAAAGTAATTTCGCACACGGTGAACATTACTAAACCTTTCGTCGACGGGGAGTCGTCGTTCATGGAAGTTGTACGGCAAAATATTCCTTTAATGTCCCCCATAAGCAAAAGTAGGCACTCCGCTACTTGCCCTCACCCTCTCAGAGTGTTTCCCAGAGTCAGAATGGCCTGCCATGGCCCTCGAGCCAAAGGAGGCCTACCGTAACCGCTCCAGCCTGAATAATCCATAATTTTAATACCTCAATTAGTTAGCTGATAGATAACTTTCTAGAGACAGAAGCCGTGGATGTGCAAGACCCTTTTCGACCAGCCTTTCGACTAGCTATGGTCCACGATCCTGGCTCGCTGGGCTCGAATTGTGCACCATCTTCCCGTGGCAGATTCTCCTGTTTTCGTCGGAATAGAAGGCTGTTATGAAGTTTTTTTGCTAAATGGGATGTGCCCTTCCATATGCAGTTGGTATGATTTAGTTTGAATTTATCAAAGGGTAATCAATTTTGTTTCAAATGTTTTGAGAGAGTGGTTTATTGTGCACGTCCCCCTGTATATAAAGCGCGAACCTGTGTGCCATTCTATACGTCTGTCCATGTGCTTCAAGACGTTGTGTCTCTTATTAGTTTGGCACTATCTGAGAATCGCTGGAAGAAGACGGCAAGTTTAGCAGGGGGGGACATGGGACTATGTTTTTCAGACAAAGATGCCTTGCTCTCGTTTGTCCTTCATTATGCCTATTATGTGTTATGGTGTCCCAAGCAGGGTCAACCCTACGTTGTTACGAGTAACAACGGGGGGTCGTACTCAGTTGAGCTTGGAGGGAGGGGGGTCGTACCCTCTCGGTGGCCGACAGTGGGATTCTTGGTAATATCGGATAATAGCCAGCACGTTACGTTTTCGTAAGATGACTGATACAGCATCTATAAACCACGATTCCCTCTAAATGAGCTTTCAAATGAATCAGCGAATTAGAAGGGCGCCCGAGGCGTGGCGCGCACCAAGGCAAGGGATGTAGTGCAAGCGCATGCTCGGAGCTTTCTAGCACATCCTTAATTAAACATAAAATTGGTCTTCCAAGAAGTTACGGGCAGTGAAACCTAAGAAAACTCGCGTTTTCGAGAAAATGGCTTGAAGAATACCCCACAAAATAAAAAGTAACAACGGGCTAATTTTTGAACTGCTGATCTTTCAGAAACGCTTGGGTGCTCGTTAGAAAGCTTGAAACCTGTGGTTTATTACACCGTGTTCAGCTTCCCAAATGAATGACTTTGAAGGAAGTTATGATCGTTTGAAGGTCAAAAAGTCGCGGTTCCAAAAAAATAGTAACGCAAACCCCCAAAAAAGTAACAACGGGACTAATTTTTGAACTACTGATCTTTCAGGAACGCTTGGGTGCTCGTTAGAAAGCTTGAATCCTGTAGTTTATTATACGTGTTCAGCTTCCCAAATGAAGTGACTTTGAAGAAGTTATGATCGTTTGAAGGTCAAAAAGTCGCTTTGCACAGAAAAAAGTAACAACGTACTAAATTTTTATTAAATTAACTTTCGAAGAATTTTTACCATGGTTGGAGAGAGAATAATTTGAATTTTCCAAATCAAATCACTTCGGCGCAGAAGCTCGAATATGAAGGAAGTTATAGCCTTAGAAAGAGGGGTGTAAAAATTGTGTTGCAATTGAAGAACGTGAAGGATTTCAGTATTTCAATTGGAGCGATAATTTTTTCTGACTTCTCATAAGTTTTTATCAGGTAATGTTGTCAATATTACGGTCACTGGTTCAGCTTATTTTCATCTCCTAGTTTGGTAACCCTTTGGAGTACACGGATATCTTTGAATGCATCTCATTTTTTCGTGTTTGCAAGCAGCGATGAATTTCTGTCGTGGATTTTGCTAAAGTTTCATCTTTAATGACTTACGTAGAAATAAATATTGATGGTAAACACTGTCTCTACACAAGTGTTACATACAAAGGGGGGGGTCGTATCAAACCACCCCTGAAGGGGGGGGGGTCGTAAAAAATTTCCGAAGAGTAACAACGATAGGGTTGACCCTGCCCAGGGTGTGAGACGATCGCTAAAGCCATTTTGGTAATGGTCAGGCAATAAAAGAGAAGTAGCAACGGTTCTGCCTAATGTTATAAAGACAATAGGTTACTGTGGGCTGTGTTATGATTTTATTAGTTGGTTTAAATAAAGCTAGAAATGCGCTCGCCTCGCTGGCACGGCACCTATGTGGTCAGCGTTCCTTACGAAGCCACAGCGAGGTCCCGACAGAACCTGGTCCGAGATTTGGGGTAGGAAGTGACGTGCATTTGATATGAGGTATGGGATAAACTGCATCAAACATACATCGCTGGATAGACAAGGTCTGAAGATGGGGGCGTAGGCTGTGCTATGTAAAATCATCATGAAAATTTTCGATAAGAAATTATTGATTAAGAAGGGACACAGACCACATCAGATGCCGTTTCCAAGACCGTTGTAGTTCAGGACATGCGTTCATAATTTGTTCCTTCTGTCCTTAACTGGTGGACGATAGCTGCTTATCAAAGAGAACAGTTGCCAGTTTTTCTCGAGATTAGACCATCGAGGCTGTTGGAAAAGAATGTTGCGAAAAAAGCCATCGGCGGTTCGGTCTCATAGAGCATGAAGGGAAAGTGCAGGCGTTTCGAAACATTCAGTTTTCACTGTGATAGTCCTCGACAAGCAAGGGTTATCGGAACGAAACAGTTCAAGGAAGAAACCTCGAGCCTTTGAGTCCTTCGCCGATTAGCACCATCGCGGAGAAAACTTTCCATGATATATCTTCAATCAAGTGAGGTATTATACGCTATACAATATAGTACAAATAAACTATAAAAATAAGCAATCATCCCAATGCTTACTTTTATAGCTTATTTGTCACCGCTATTTACACCACATCACATTTGTTGCTCAATCAAACACTCAAAACAGTCAGATAAGGAGCTTTCAAGTGACCGAGTACCTGTGCTACTCATCAAATTGCTTACTGGTGGACACAGTTGGTCGTTTATCAACTGCTTTATCATTGACGCCCTTCCTTCTAAACAGAGTTCGATCACTGCACTTTTTGCGACCGCACGTCCTTGCAGAAGAACTTCAACGGCTGAGGAATGTCTCGCACGAAAACGCTGCTCATTTTCGTGATTGGAACGTTCGCAGTGACTGATGGAATCAAGTGCATTTATGGTAAGAGAATGTTGCGATAACCTTCAGCCTGTAATATTCGAATCTGAAAACGAACCAGGTGAACTTTTCTCAGCGTTCATAGCGGAAGATATTGTTGATTAAGCGTTCTTAGCAAATGTGGATATTCCTTTTAAAATTATGACTTTCATAACTTACAAACGGAAATAAAGTAATACAGATAATAACATGTGATAGTTATTAATAGAATGGATAAAATACCTATATATACAGTAGCGGTCAAAAGTGTTCGCCGAAACGTTTTTGGTGTTTTTTTTGCAGAAAAAAATCAATGGTGGCCTCGAAAAATTTTTCTTTTGAATATCCTGATTCTTTGACTTGAGGATATAAAAACACTAGAAAACATAGTATATCAATCTTTGGAGGGCGTTGCTCAAGCGAGAAAAAATAATGTAAAAATCGTTTCGGCGAACACTTTTGACCGCTACTGTTAATGATATCGTTGTTTGGCCGCGAAGTTTGCCCCTTTTCGTATCCCTTGTATACGCCATTTTGGGAAGTCTATACAGTGCGTTTCATAACTATAAGGTCACCCTAAAATATTGCATTTCCGGGACCAGCAGCCAACTGGTGATTTTTCCACTATCACCAAATGATTCCCCACTACGAATAACCCCTGTATCGCAATTTTGGTGGGAGCAGCTTTTCTTCGAACTTTTTTGTAATTATTTTTCGATTTTTGCACCGTTTCATAATATAAGGTCACCCTGAGGAAAAGAACAATTACCTAAGATTAATGACAGATAAAATAGACATAATAATGTATGGTATTTCC
>MU883985.1:0-16983 GCA_036418205.1 Ostertagia ostertagi | reverse complement strand
ACGTGTACGCACTGAAAATCTGTTCACGGGTTTAGTAGAAAAAATATTAAATGTCTGGCCCGGAAAACCTCACAACCTAACTCTTATGAATCCTCTGCTTCCCTATGTTTTATCTAACTGTGCGTTAATGTTTTGTTTTAATGGCAAAGCCATTAATTAAATATTCGACGTCAATCCGCACAACGCTTTTTTTCTCATAAAACGACTTATGAAGGATTTCGTCAAACATGAGTGCTAGTCACGTAGAGAGTGAATCCTCACGTTCACGTCTTACCATTATTTGTAGTAGTGGCTTATTTACCTTTAGTCTTCTAACTCAAAGGTAACTTATGGTCAAGACAATCCTGCTAAATCGTGATAAGGCGCTAAAGAAGGGCTCAAGACCGAGACTAACGACCGACCCATTGAATACGAGGAGAGGATTTTCGTGTCGCAATCGCCAAACGGCCACTGCCTAAGCCGTATAGATCATCAAGCTAAAACTCTTATTTGACATGAGGGTTCCATTTTTCAGGCTCCTGGCCCCCTTGGGTTCCGTTTCGCTGGCGCATCATTAAACATCTCTATTATCATACTTCACATACAATCATGTTATCATCGCCGTTGCCTTTAGGTCACATTCCACTGGAAGAATCTCGCTGAGAGAACCCTGCACCCTGCTAGACAAATCTTTGCACTTTACGTTCATCAAGTGCAAGGGTTTATTTATTAAACCCATACAGGCCAACGCAACCACGCTTTCGAGCGAAGTGATCACATCGGTACGACAGGCTGATGCGAATCCAGCCATTTGCAAAGGCTCACATCAGCCTATCGCATGTCAAGTTATGACGATTACTATTTAGTATAACGTGAGATTCTCCAGCTGCACCAAGTCGCCAAATGCGTTGCTTACCTGCTTATGGAACTTCCGACTTGATCTCGCTGCACGGGATATTCGCACAAACAAGTGATGTGTGAGGAACACGATGCCGACGCCAATCGTAAGAAACAACACGATCATCATCACAGTCAGTAAAAGCATTGGTAGCGATGACGACACTAAAATAGTGAGGTTGAGGAAAAAATAATTAAATAAGCAAAAGGTTTAAACCTATAAATATCAAAGGAAAAAAGAAAGGTAAGAAAGAAATTGTTTGATTTCCTGTTTTTCGCACATGCCCTCAAGCGAAAGTTGAGCATACTTATTACAGTATCAATGACAACAAATGTTAGATTCAAGCCCATGTGCCAGCTTTGGAACCAAAACGAGCAAGATCGGAATAAAAGCAACTTAAATTAGAATACTACTCATTCCTACAGTTTACTCCGAAATCACAATCATTCCATTGAGCGCCGCTTTGTATATATGGAATTCAGGAAAGCAAGTCACTTGTCCTGTTCGCTCCGTTAAAATACACGCCTGAAATGTGTCAGTATTTCAAAACAGAAAACAAAATCATTAAAATATTGGATATACCTTCGCGTAATAATCCTCCGGTGAACTTTCGTAAAACTGGACATTCAACTTCAATGGCCAATGTTCTGTACCAATATTTCTTGAATCTACACTCTGATCTCCAGCAAAACGTCGACACTGAGCGAACTTCATGCTGAAACATGCCTTTATAACAATTTTTACAAAAGAGCACACAACACACCGTAGGCAAACTTTTGCTATATCTGTGCTTTAAGGCACTCCTGACTATTCTTTGCTTGCAAAACAAAAAGGCCGATGTCAGACTTTGCGAATCGCGCGATTCGCTAGCGTCCGCGGTCGCGTCGCGGCCAGTGAATCACTCAATTGGCTGGTACCGCAACGCGACCGCGGACGCTAGCGAATCGCTCGATTCGCAAAGTCTAACATCGGCGAAAGCTGGATCCTAGTAAATCCAAAAACCACACCACTACTTTGAGCCCTCTGCTCCTTCGGACAGTTCCGTTCATGAGCACTGCTTCTTCAACAAATTTTGTGCTTAGGCTGTTTCCAGACACCAGTCGTTCCTTTCAGATTGGTATTTACTTCATGCGCATTTAATTAGCCTTCGTGATTCACCTGCATGTGCTTACCGAGCAATTCCAGGCGTGAAAACAAGCCTAACGAGTATTACATACAACTAGGGTTTCTAAGCAAATAGGTCATGGATGGGCGTCGAATATCACGCGCACAATCCGGGGTCAAAACTCAGATCTAATCCTGTCCAAAAACCTAGCCTTCCATCCCTCTGGGGTAAGTACTAGACTCGTCTGTGTGGGAATCAGCTAGATCGCTTGATTCATTGCTGAGCCAATTCGCATTCAAATGCCACTACGCTTTTGAATGTAAGTAAAATGCGTGGCGCATCCCAAAAAGGCCTGACCATTATAAGTTCTTCATTCTTTACCAGGGCACGACTATACCAACATGGGCTGCAATAATTAATGGCGTCCCAGTGCTTATTAACTTCTTGCAAGAACAATTCATCAAAATCATGATTGTCCGGACCTACAAATAATTCTAATGGCCTCAGATACAATAAATCACGATTACCGTAATCCAGCTGTAACATTCCTCCAGCAGCATAAGTACATACCAGTCAAGCTTCCAATTACAGACAATTACGAGAGCTACAGAGAACAGCTATACCACCTGATAACCCCATGAAATTTTCGCATGGCATTTTAAAAAGGCCACACCGTAGAGCCTTTTCAATATCTGCATAACCCGCATTCCTACCAAAATCTTGAATTCATGGAAAAAAAAAGCGTTGCAAGGAGCAAATCCCACAATAAAGCGATTGGCGCTTATAATTATTGCCAATTTGCGTATAATAACGGCGGATTATTCCTTGCAAATTATTCATTATCTCTAAAAGTTCCATCAACATCAAAATATTTACACCCATCTCACATAACTTTACAGCTATCAGCATTAATTGACTGATTTCTTGGAACACTGCCAACCAATAGAAAATAGTATCTTGGAAATCTTTGAACCACAGAAAATATGTAGTAACTAGCAGCACAATTATTTTCCAAAAACTCATATCTGAGAAGTAGGGTTGAGAAAATACCGGTTTTCATATTACCGTAGACATTGCATACTGAATGCAGGCCCATTAACAACTAAAAATATTCAAGTGGCTCAGAAGCTCAAAGATGAAGCTGTCGATGTCCTTCCCAGCACTCAACTCAGCAAAATCCTTGCAAGCTTTTTCTGTGAGAATATTTGCAAAAACAGGAATAGGCCGACGCGAAGAAAATCGCGTGAGTTTCACATGGAATTATAAATGTGGAGATACTCAGATATAGAAAACTGCCCATAAGTAGCCTTCCAACTCGTATAATCACTTCTAGCTAAGAAATCCTTCAACTGCGACCGCAACAAGTCTGTATAGTTGTTAAGAACAAAGACTAACTAAGCCTCGTAGCTAGGGTCACTCATTTAGCATCACATTACCCCACAGGACGATAAAAGCTGCAGGCATTGTCTTGGCTTGAATACAGCCCATGCTTTGTGTGCCCAATACGCTTTCAGCGCCTCCTCCGATTTTCAACAGAACCAGCGAACTCAGAGCGCATTCTAACGGACACAGAACATGCGCTATTTACGAGTGCTTCACGCAACTTACTACGCCTTGAACAAACTTTCCCTCACATTGTGAGAACAGAACGAAAAAAAAATCGTAAGTGACCGTTGAAGGTTGAGTAAGGAACCTCTTGCATCAGCCAATTTGTGGGCACCGTTTGTAGAGGCCGCCCTCTAGCCACTTCGTAGCTTGAAAAAATCCGATCCATTGGAAAACAAACACCTATATTCCTAAATTATTTTGAGAGTTAGCCTGCCCCCTCCACGCTGTCCAACTCGGTCCGGGAATGGAGTCACTATTTAGCGAATGTCATACATCTATGATTATATATAATGGAACCATTCGAAGG
The DNA here is from genome assembly GCA_036418205.1 of Ostertagia ostertagi. Classification (NCBI taxonomy): domain Eukaryota; kingdom Metazoa; phylum Nematoda; class Chromadorea; order Rhabditida; family Trichostrongylidae; genus Ostertagia; species Ostertagia ostertagi. The sequence continues at coordinate 13,086 of MU883985.1, read as the reverse complement.
AACTTTTGAGAAGTGAGGATTTGAAAAAATTGATTTTAGCAACTCTTGGTAAATTTTGTCGCTTTGACAGGTTGACGCCTCCCTCCTTCACCTCCCCAGCTCGTAGAACTTTCCAGTGTAGACCGAAACTGTGGAGACGGACGTGTCGCAGGTAAACCGTTTCATCGCAACAATCACAATACGTGAATGACACGGGGGAAGAGAGGGGGTTCCAAAAATATTGAAAAATGTACCACGTCACCAGCCATCCCTGCCTATGAACTATCTTATCCACAAATGGTAACTCGTTACAATATTTAGGACAAAATTTCCCTCTGACAATTTGAGCCGCGCATTAGGCGCCTTGCTGACAAGTGCTTTGGCATATGGCCGGCCGTGTTGGACAACACACTGGAAACCCAACACCACATGTGCAATGTCTCACTGTAATAAATGGCACTTAACTCTCACGAGAGACACAAAGTGACATGCCCTTTGCGGACAAAGGACAAAGCCGTCTTACGACTCTTATAAGACACCAACAGACAAGGACAAGAAAATGAAATATGAAAAGAATAAGCAACAAAATTTCTTTCAGCTTTTGTCTTCTCAATTGAGCCTTTGTTTTCGATTAAAGGATACCGAACTTTTTGCCTAATTGGCGGTCATCAGAGTGGTGCTAGTTTCATTCACGAGTTTGGCACACAATTGCCAAGAAGACTTCTCACAGCTTACTTGAGCCTCCACTTAACGACGAGATCCCCCACTTATCTCTATATAAGCTGATAAAATCGAGCAAGAGCGAAAAGCATTCAGTAATCTCTAGCAAAGCTTGGAAAAAAATCAATTTCTCATGCCATCTTTTGAATAGCGCCCCCTAACTTCAACTGGCAATATCTTTTTCTCAAAGAAGCTACAGGGTGCGATGCTTATGTCCAGAGCTTGTTGGAATGTTAAAACAGTTTTACTACACGACTACCTCAAAATTAGCGGAACTGGCGCAACGGTTACAGGCGCTACAACAACCTCGAATTACATATAAATCAACCATCCAACCTTTTACTTCCTCTAGCAAAATTATGACATTATGGCATTTCAGAGCTCTACAACGTCTTCAAACGAGAAGTGTAATGGCAGGAGACGCCTTGGGGCTCCGTAGCATGTCTTTTCGGATCGAACTCATCTCAACAGGCAGCTCCCCGCCATCTCCTGTGATTGATCAGTTCTGACCAAACTTATTCACGAGGACAAAAACAGGACTTTGCACAATGATAAAATTGCTTTAATATGGCTCTGTATGGGCGCAAAAGGTATATTGGCAAGTGGCACGCTTACCACGCCGCGCGATCCGGAGATCGATCCTGGATCGTGCTTCGCCTGGGCCAATATAAGTTACATCCCCGGGGTCGGTTAATTGGTACCAGACTTGTTTTATTGTATAGGCCACATCGCATTCAAACGCCACTACGAATGTACAAATGGAAGTAGAATGCGTGCCGCATCCCAAGACGGGATTGATCAACGGCAAAAGCTTCATCCTTTTATGGCTCCCCGACTTCTAAAGAGAAGAATCAGGCTTTGAAAAGACATGACCTTACCTAACAAAACGAGCAATTGCCCTCCTTTCTTGTTCTAGTCAAATTTTTCAGACTAAATGCTAAAATGATCTTGTGTTGTGTTTTTCGAGGTAAGATTTGTTGCGCGTCACGTGTGGCCACAAGAAACTAATAACAGTGCACACCCCTGGTAATAACTTCGTAATAACTCCCCTTCCACTTTGAGAAATGGTTCAGACGTGCGTAGGCCGTTCCGGCACCATATCCGCTTATCCTCACCACCATGACGTCCAGTTCCATGTGAAATACACGTCATTTTTTCTCCAGGAAAAAACAGTTTATTAGCGAAACAACGTCCTCCTAGTGGCTTCATTTGTGAGACGCAGTCCTCCTCGGACAATATTGGAGCCGTTCTTCAAGGAGCTTCGGCACAATGTTCAAACACCAAGAACACAGATTATACGTTTGTTGCATAATCCCTATTCCACTGTTTTCGAGGCAAAATCCGATTCACCTGGCACCGACTCCGACTACACTTACTTAGCCATTACTCATTAACTGCCGACTTTTGGTCTCTTACTGAGAACTCTCCCACACGAGCACGCTCTCCGACCAGTTCGGGTAGTGGGATTTCTGATCTGAGTAGGCCAACAAGTCACGATTGTGGCTGATCTATGACGCGTACAGCCCCTACCAGTATCAATTACGCTGTCATAATCAGATATTTTTCCACAGTAACAAATCTGGGACAGGGGCACGTGCCGCAGGTACCGCAAGCATGCTCCAGGAATAACGTCTAGGAACGGATCCTGCCGTGGCTAGCTATGTCCCCCACCTTTCTATTACCAAATTCAGGAAACAGTATTCTTAGCGAGATAATAATCAAAACAAAGTGGTTGAATTTAATTATTTCTCCATTAAAAATAACAATTTCATTGTAAAAATCTACTTCTTTGTTCCTCTGAAAATTTTCTAATGTTTTCACTCAAATCTAACCATTTTTCTTTGTATTAACATCGAAGGGACCGCTGAGCAATAGTGTGAGCCACACAAGCATTCAAACACTACTACGATTCTGAATAAAACTCAAATACGTGGCGCATCGCAAAACGCAGAGAAGTCTACCACGTCAGACAATTTGCACTAGCCGAGTTCCAAATATGAAAATGAACTCACATGCACAAAAAATTTGGCACTATTTACCCTTTACTGCCCCACTCCTCGAGAACTGAGCCGGATTTTTATCGAAATTGGTCATTGACTGTGAATTTGGCCAGAAACTTGTCTTCGGGGGTAATTCGACCCGTAGAACACGAATATCACATTTGTTTAGCAACCGCCTGGTAGGACGCCTGGCGCTCAGGCGCAGAACATCTCTTAGCCCAACAGTCGCTGGGAATCCCCAAATTCGCTGGAAAGTTGTTCTCAGAGGTATTTTGACCCGTAGAATATGATTATCACATCAGTTTGTTACGAGTGAACCTGTAGCCTGCGCTACGAGCGCCCGCGCAAAACTGTTGTGATAGCGCCGGCGCCTGTGGCGCGGGCGCCAAGCGTTTTCGCTCTAAACCGGTATTATATTCGTGATCTACGGGTCAAATTACCCCTGAAGGCAAGTTTCTAGCAAAATCCACAGTCATGGACGAATTTCGATCAAAATCCGGCTCAGTTCTTGAGGAGTGGGGCAGTAAAGGGTAAATAGTGCCAAAATTTATAAAGAGGTCCAAGATCCATGTGATTGGTTTTGATTTAAATACGCAGAATATAACCGTGCTTTTAGATCCTGGTAATTTTTTAAAAATTTATCATGCTTCTTGAATGTTTGCGGCCTATAGAAAAGTTCGATGGTGTATCCATCGGTCAAGCACGCGTTAACGTCCTATAATAGGAGTTTGGGATCCTGTAACAAGTTCTGCAGCATAATTGCTTGCACTGGACACGGCGGGACTACCTAAGGCTCTGTATAGCGCCCTCAAATGCTATTCAGCATCTTAACACTGCACTACAATTTCCCTGAACAACTTCTATGATTGACGCAATTCCGGTGAAAGTTCAAATTTGCTTCCAAGAAAAGTACATTCATGGCTACTTGGAAAAAAGTCTCGAGAATTTATAGCAGCTGTCCGCAGCAGAAATGCAAATATCACCGTTTCTTTTTCAGAAACCTCAAAATAGCTGCTGTGTTGAAGTGATATTCCCTAAATAACAAATTCCACCTAGCAGACTATCTACAAAGCAACGTGACCATGACTCCATTTTTGACATCGTCACAAAACACCCAAAACCAATATTTAATGATTAAACTTTCGGGGTAATACAACATTCCGTCTTCAGGATTACCAACGACCTTTGCTCTGGACCCTTTGCCACAACAGCTCCTCATCAAAACTATGGAAAAGTAGAGGATGAAGAAGAAAGAGAGTGCAAAGAAAGGATTACAGATGCAGAGTGAAGAACAAGATATAGGTGTGGAGGAAGAATGTTGGATTCCAACTCATTTCTAGAAAACCATCTTATCAACATTAACAGCAAAGCCATAACAACCATTTAGCTCAAATACATGCTATTAGTTTATGTGCTCTTCTGCTTTATTGCTTTACTTGCTTCATTTTTTCCTATTCGCTTTAATTTTATGCGCTTCGTTTTCTTGAAATGTTTTACATTTTTCAACCAGAATACCATTGAAGTAAATATCACATCGCGCCGTTAGAAATCAGTTCCCCCTTTCATCTCCATGACCCTCCCAAAAACTGTTCCATTGAGAGGAGGAGGTCGAACAGTGATCAAAAATTTGGAAACTTCATTTCCAACCCAGCCGGCGAGGCATTCAGACAGAATGTCCTAGATTCCCACAGACAGATTCGAAATCCAAGACGTTTATAAAGTTTACGAGGTTGTTATTCTATTTTTCATTATTTCTGCGTTTTGAATGTGTTTACTCAGTTCAATCTTTAAATGTTATTCATTTGATCATCGAATATCATGTAGTTTTCGGATGGGTTCAGCTGAAAAGTCCCACTAGCTGACAAGTGAGCAATTGCTAAAGTCATTCAGTCTAAGCCAGCCACAGAAGAAAGTCGTTGCTCGGCAATTTAAGCTGGATAAACGCCATGCTAGGATTTCCCAGCATTCTTGGAGACTAAAAAGGTAATAAAAAAGACTCGTTCCCGAGCAGCAGCTTCACGAAAGAATTCTCGGACTTTGAGAACATCAAAAAACAATCCACTCCTGTGGTCCATAGGTATCTTCAAGTAAGAAAAGACCTCCACGCATTCAATCTAGAAATCGTTCAGTCTCAAAATCGCGGAAGCAAGTGCAATTTTTAACCCAGTCGCAAGTCGCGCTGGATTGCGCAATAGCAGGAGAGTCAGGAGATTTTTCTTCAATAAAATTTGAGTGGATGGAGATTTCCCTGCCCAGGGCTGGCGTAGATGAATGGGTATGAAGATTCTTTTCAGGAAGAAAACTTCCAAATTTCCATTTTAAAACCGGGCAGCACCGGTAGATACCATTGTCCTGAGTGAGATTTTTGGCATCCACCGGTGGCTGCCATTTTCACGAATGGGTTAAAGGCTTTTCAACAGTTATCCGTAAGTGAACTTTGAGAACATCAGAGCCCGGACTTGCTTTCGCACTCAGGTTCAATCTGAACCACAAAAATTCCTGAGAAAATGTTCTCAGCGATCCCACCACCCGATGTAACTTCATCCCAGAACCAAATAACTTTTCTTCTCCCTTTCCTCTCTTCTATTGTGGCCCGAACTATACGGCGCATACTTAACCGTTATAATTAGATTAGAATATGCAATGATCCTCCTCCTTCTACTCGCATTTTTGTTTCTGAGTCTGACCTGTAGCCCAATACCACGCCAGGCATGTCAGAGCACCATGAAAGGAGCAGGTGACAGGGCGGTGCACTGGTCGACTAATGGCCAGTCAGATGGGACTGTCAATTTTGTTTCTGCGTTTGAGGCCTCAGAACCACTCGAAGATGTTTCCAAAGATATTCAAAGCATTTAGTTTCATGTCACCAGAACGATCGAACGCGAGTATCTTACGATCAAATCTCTAGCGAATTCATCACGACCTCAACACAGAGACAAGAATATGAGAAGGGACCACAGCGTACTGATGTTGCGACACGTTCATATTCTTCGCCTCCTGGACTCAGCATGGGTAAATTTGTTCCAAGAGGATATTGATCCGCCTCTTCAGTATCTGTGTGAGTGAAAGAGAAGAACTGAGATAGATTGGCCTACAAGTACATTACACGATGTACGTACCGCTGCTTCGGCCGTGTTGTTTGGCCGGCACAAGCTATCAGACCAATTGCCTACTTGAAATACAACTGCTGCGCGAATATTATTATACACCCATGATTTTTGCACAAAACCACCTCTCAGGATATATTTGTTAGGAGTCGATGCCGGAACAACTTTTGAAAAAAAATGCAAAGTAAAACTTCCCATGGTTCCAAATGGCAGTCCATTTATTTATACAACATTTTTCTTCGAGTTCTACCCGAAACCATTAAGAAAAGAAATTTCGGAAAACTCATGGGGCGTATAAGAACAACGCGTGTCAGCGTATATAAAAATTGCTCGACTTGAAATTCTCTTCTGAAGCAATTTTAGCAAAACATCTGGGGGAGTCAACTGTTGCTGAGCTTAGTGCGATGAGCGCTGCAGCATTAATTACGAGACCAATGTCACCCAGCGATGTTTGCATATCTCATCAGAGGCCATCGCTCCCACAGTTACCAATTATGTGGATGGCGGACCCCCTCCGGAGTTTCAAGTGCTGTCGGAAAGCACGCGTAACGTCAAAGACCATCACTTAATTGGATTACGGTATGCATGTCACCAATGTTTGCAAAAGGCCGCCCTATGCAATCCATTCGAAAATGAGGTCTGCCAAGAATGACGAATATTTTGCGGAAAAAATGCAATTCCATCGAATGAGCGTTTCTCTTGGCTAGATGAGGTTGAAGTGGCTCACAAGTATAACTCGAGTACCATTCAAGCAAAAATCACTAGAGAAAAGAAATGCTAAGAGCTTTGGGTTTAACTCCTTCCGCCAATCTACTTGAAATCCTACAGTTATACTCTACTAGACTTCCATTCATATCTCAAATATAAATAACACCACACGTCAACTTGTTGAACCCACATGCTATTTTTAAAAAGCAGGCTGAAGGGTATTGGATTTTTCACATGGATGCCATTTATCCCTATTTTAAACTAGCGAACGTAGTCCATCGCTAACTCAAAGAAAGTAATTGCTCTAATCAACTTACCAATAAAAACAAAACCCCGAAAAGTAGTAAGCAAGCTACTGGAGTCACCTTCATTTGTTTTTCCTCTAGTTTTGCTTACAGTATGCGGCTTCGATATAAGTAATTAGAATGAATATTCACGCTTATTAATGACCTATTCTCTATCATCGCCTATAGCAGAGAACACCACGGTAGGAGCCTTATGGTAAATTTCCGAAATTGACTGGACCGACAACGTGGATTCAGTGATGCACAAGCCGGTATCAGGGAATTCTTATCTTGGCGGTGGGCATTAATACCACTCCTATAACAGCCAAATAGACGAAAAACTGATGAAATACTTGAAAAATCCTCAGAAACTCAAGCGTATCTATCGATGCCATACAAAAGATGTCTTCCGAGAAAAATTCTCTTAGGAAGAACCTAGTCCTGGTGTCACTCGAGCAACAGAAAGTTTGATATCTAAAGCCTTGGACATAAGAATGATTTTAGAGTTGCCAATCTATTAAATATTAATTTTAAAATGTCTAATTAAAGACATGGTTTAATAAACAATGACACCACTGCTTGTGACAACTTTACTTTCTCGTTAGATTCCCTTTTGCAGTTTCGACAACGAGAAAAGTGAGTGTACTGTAGAAAGACGGTTAAAACTCGAGATCGGCCAGACAATGTCTTCCTTTTCATAGTAATCAGAAGACATGTATACTCAGTAAGTTCACTAGGCAACACTCGCGTTACTATGAACAGCTCATGAATGAAGCGTACAAAGCGTGAAGGAGCGCAGGAATACACTATTCTTTCAAATAACTGGTCACAATAGCCTTGAAGAATAGCCAGCAAAGTAGCGAAGCGTGCACTATAACTCAAAATAAAGTAAGCTGACTATTTGCCAGCTACTGTAGAGGACATGGTAAAACTTGAAATAATAAAAAAAAAACTCACGATCACTCTAACAGACAGCTCTGCTGGATGAGCACAGAGGTTGAAATTCGTGGTGACACGAGCCACTCCAATTTCGGGCAACGGTAAATCACAACGAGGTATGCACTTCATCTGAAAGTAGCTCAGTAACTTAAAAACACCAAAACAAACAAACAGCCACTACAACTAACGCGGTGTGGGTCGCTAGGACAGGACGCGGCTTTACCGCTTTTCGCACCGCGAAGCTTTTTTTCACTGCAGGAACCTCAGGCTCACCGACGATCGGAGGAACCCTAGCAGTTCCCAGCTGCGAACAGCAGTCCCTTCGTGCTGTGAAAAGCGAGAAAAGTCGCGTTCCGTTTTTGCGAAGCATACCCCAACTAACGAATAGACTTTGGTCAAGAATGCGGGCAAAACTACAAGTAAGTCAAATGAAGCCATATTATCACAGTCGGCAGCACAGCATAATCAGCATAAATGCGAAATTTACAAGCTATTCATCAAGTATAAGAAACGATATTTCCAAAAACTTCAACCAGTGCTCACTAGGAGCTGTCAAAGAATATCCTTAGCGGGAATATAAAATAGAAACGACTTCCCAATCCAATACTTACGTAGGTGATTGAAATAATGCTGCTTAGCACAGGAATGCTTGAAAATTCTTACCGAATTATGAGGAAACTAAAAAATTTCATTCAGCGACAATCATCACAATTGTAATCAGAAATCACAGAAATTACAGTCATATCGGGGAAATATCCCATAAATATGTAAAATTAGCCCCAAATAAATACATCGATATAGAAGGAGAAAACGCAATTGATAGCTGCCAAATGAAGAAATGTAAAACTGGTCACGTGTACCTGCACCCTAAACTTTAGCAAGTCAGCTGGAGACGGGTTGTAGTAAAAGGAGGGGAGAGATTTCACATCAAAACCTCAAGGAAAGAAATCTCAAGGCGTCACAACCCAAGAACTCATAATTCTTGATTGTCATTCATGACCGCTTGAAAAAGTGCGTGTTCTGGGTTTCAAAGTACGAGCAATTCATTCATAAAACTTTCATAGTGTAGTCGGGAAGTGACTTCTGTTTTGCAAACAAATAAAAAAAGAAACAAAAAATTGTACTTTATAAATTTCCACGAGATTTGCGTGCAAGAATGCAATTTTTGAATAATGCCAGCTACTAAATCTTGACAGCAAATTCAAAATAGGCCTGTGCCAAATTGTATTTCAAAACAAAATTAGGAAGATCGCAGAGCTCAGGGTTTCAAACCTAGCTAGAATCGTGTCGTCGCTAAGAAGAACATTTTTAGAAATTGAGCGATCCAATAACGAAAATAGAAACATCAAATGAGCGATTTGGTTAAGAAGTCGATGACGGGAAGCGTAATGAGTGAATTACGTAACGGTTGCCTTTTTCTAAGTAATCAAATTAGACTAATGCAATTTCTAACCTACGTTCAGCTAGATCAGAACCGCTATGATAGGTCCAGACGTAAGAAAAACCTAAAGACACATTACTGCCAGGATGCTTACTTGAATAACTTCGAAAACCCTTACGAACTCCGAAAACATAGTTAGTTCGCGAAATAATGAGTGCGCATTTCAATATTGCCTAAAGATTTCTGCCCATGCATACTCTATGGCAAGAAGAACTAATTGAAGAAAGCTATTTAAACAGTACACTAAAACTCAAAGTTCCAAGCATATGTATGGAAAAGAAATGTATATGGAAGAAAGAAACAATGGTATGAAAATTTAAAGATAGTCATGCTTACAACGCAAAGATAACACCTTTTTTGGGCCATTCGAAGTGACTCTTTCAAGATTTTGTACGGATTTAACAAGACCTAGAAAGTTTGCAGGTAAGTCAAGGTAAAAATTAACCAAAATCAGAAAAAAAAACGCTTTCACAAGTATGTTTCTTAATAGATGTCATTATACGAGCCTATATCAGAAAACTTGAAGCCAACTTATAAATTAACGTGGTTTATGAGAAACGGGGAAGCTCCACCAGAGTAAGAAAAGTATACTTCCAATTACGAAGTAATCCCATCGCAGAATGTTCAGGAAGAAAAACACACTGGCGCTGTTGTAGGAGGAGCCCGCAGACGGGGGGTATACACCATCCTCCCGTGGCCACGCCCATAGAAGACATCTGTGAACAGATTGGTGTGTGATTCTTTTGCGATAACAAGTGACTTGTCAAGGATGCAGCAAGTTATAGTTAAGTTATAAAATTTTCCTTATGCCAGTATTCTCGCATAAAACAATCAAAGCTATCGTTCCAGGAACGAACCCAAAAAAAAAACTTGGTACCCTCGCCTTTAAACCACCAGAAATTGTGCAATTGCAGAAATTGACGTGGCATTAACGTGGCATCGATTCCAAGAACATCTTTGAGCACACGTGACGTCACCTTTTCATCGAGAATTTAGCCACGTGTGCCAATGCCACGTCAATTTCTGCAACTGCACAATTTCTGGTCATTTGGAAGGCGAGGGTAATAAGTTTGAAGCCAAATCCCGCCTTAATGTAGGACTCACTCAAGGTCTTCTCCTATATTATAATAACCTGTTCGGAAACTTACAGACGCTAAAACGAATGGAATTCAAAATGATGACACTTTTGAATTATGTTGTTATGGGTCTATTCCAGTTAGGGGGGGGGCATCATGGTGCGGTGACTCCCAAAAAGCTACGGTAACTCTGAGCCAGGGGGAGTGTAGCCAGCCTAGGGGGGTGGGGGTGAGGGCAGTCACTTGACATGCGTGAGAAGCTGGAATGTTCGAGTTTACATTAGCTCGCCGAGAAACTGCATCATGATGCCCCCTAACTGGAATAGACCCCGTAGCCGATAAGTTTATATACCTAAATTCAAAACGGAAGATGGCATTTCGTACCGTGCGGCTACTGCGCCGCCACAGTAATCGTGCTGGGTTTCGTCCGTTGCCAGAAATTGGGATCACGTTGCCCACCACATTAGCCTCCCTCCTTCTGGACAGGACGACCTGAATTTCTCTAAACTTTTTTAGACGGTAAAGGGAATGGAATCCACCTGGAATGAGTTTTCATGTTGGATGACATTAACGTCTATGAAAAGTTATTAATTAGTGAGCAGCTAGGACTAAGCCTAGAAACGGGGAAGTTCCCTGGGAAAAACGAAGAAAGTTCACGGACCCGACGGTTTTCACTAAAAGTATAAGGTCTCCATGATTTTACCGCGTTGAATGCTCTAAAGCGCAAGGACCCCTCCCTCTTACTGGGTTGAGACCCGATAAAGGTTTGTCTCAAAATTGAAAAAAAATATGAATCATTCTCCGTCTAAGGATTTTACTTTCAAACTTTTGAGGCCCTACGCTATCCTTGTTTATAGCGGGAAGAATATTCGTTGATGCTATCCTCCCTCTAGTAATGAAGTCCCTTTCTCACTCATCGGTGGCCAAAGCAACCCATAATTGACGACGAATACCCTGAGCAGTACGCTAGAGCAACGCGGCCTCTCAGAGGCCACAGTACTCCAATTCAAGGGTCGATACAGCATCAACTGGTCAATGCTGGGTCCCGCTGCGAAACACCTGTCTCCTAGACTAAAGGAGGGTAGCATCAGAGAAGAGGACGCGTCCTCTTGGGAAGCACAGCGTACAGTCCCGGGTGTGGTTCTCAAGAAAAGTGAAACACCTTTTTGCGTTTTGCAGCATTATTCGCTTGTTAACACATTCACGCCAATGGCCGCCCATATGGGCTGCCAACTGATACTCGCTTGCCAGACGCTAGGAATGGACGGATAGGTGGGCAAACCTCGTAATCGTGTGAGAAATAGCCTTCCAAATCCTTCACGGGGAAGCGAATAAATGCTCTCTTTTCGTAACCACTATTTGTCGTTCTGATTTAAATGCTACTATTATATGTTCAGATAATCTTTACACATTGAACATTGCTGAAATCACTTGCTGGCACTATATTTAGATTACAAAATCTGAAGGCTTATGTGGTTGAGGCGGGCAGCGCCATCAAAATCGCGTGTCGCACGGGACCTGAAAAGTGGAAGCGGGTCTTAGCGAAAAAGTCGCTTCTTCTAAGCAAACCACACTCTTGGGCGAATTCCTATCCGTACCCTAGGCCGATGTCAGACTTTGCGAATCGCGCGATTCGCTAGCGTCTGCGGTCGCGTCGCGGCCAGTGAATCACTCAATTGGCTGGTACCGCAACGCGACCGCGGACGCTAGCGAATCGCGCGATTCGCAAAGTCTGACATCGGCCTAAGGAGGACGATGATTCTATCCAATGGTTGGCGGAGACAGGGTTGCATCATAGGACCAGCCATACTCTGCGTTTCTAGACTCCAGACAGCGCGACCCCTCAGGGAAAAGAGTGCCTCAACAGGGGAGGGTAGCTACAACGTCTCGATCAATGGCGGGTCCTACGACGGAACCCTGTCTTTCACAGCCATGGGATAGGATACGGCCTCGGGTGTGGTACCCCCCGAATTGATTAACAGTGCGCACCCTTTGAAGCGAGCAGCGGATCCTCTATTGGGAACCAGGACCTCTCCAAACAAGCATGGTGAAAATCGGTCGAGGAAACGGCAACGGCTCGTCGATTTTGCCTTTCACGCGTTCTCCCGCGCGGATGCTCACTCTCGCCACCCGCGAGCCGTCTGTGCTCTCCGCGCGTACATTCACTCTCGACACTACTCTCGCACAGTAGAGAGCCATGGTCGAGGAATTCCTCGACCGCTCACCCTGCCACAAGCATGAACAGCAACAGACTAGAGAAAGACTTATCGCGCTCTCCAAATAACAGCTCACTATCTAAAGGCACAACCCAGGCAGAAGTCGTGTGAACGATTCCCTTCGGTCTGTAGGATAGACCCTAGAGGACAATCACAGATGTGGCATTCCCGTGCACGGAAATCACCGACAAGAGCGCTAGGCCTTGCAAAGTAAGCTGCGCAGCTGCAGTTTTTTCTTTTATCAGGCTGTTGTCTGGCGCCTCTCATCTGTAGCGCTCTCTCGCCTCATACTCTCCTCTCCGCGCTTAGTCTCTCATTCCCTTAGCACAGCCGCGGAAGTGAAACTTTCGATTCTTTTCCTTTTTTCTTTACTGCCGGCCCATTTCGCACCAATACATTCGCATTCGTGTGCAAGAACCACACCAATGTGATCCTGGGGCATGCCTTTAAAGAAAATAGCACCATTTCTCAGTTGCCTACCCGACCATTATGCGCACTCTTTTGCTTTGCAACCCCACATTCATAGGTTTTCCGTCGGCAGCTCGAAGCAAAGTACATGGAAGGGCACATCGTAGAATCATCTCAAACTCGTGGCACTTTTGAATTTCTAATTTAG
>MU883984.1:0-10037 GCA_036418205.1 Ostertagia ostertagi | reverse complement strand
TGATTTTACCACATGATATTGAACAGGTTAGTACCGTTTGGGCCTTCGTGGCACTGAAGCGTAACGTTGACGTTACCCCTGTGGTATTGCACGGTATTGTGAACCCTACTTGTTCACATATTGCTTCGGCATCTATATTGTTCTTAGAGGAGTAACAAGTGACCTGGGTTAGTGCACCCTTCGCGCAGTTGTAACATCCGATTAAGGGGGTGGCTTCTGCTTTACAGAGAGCTTCATCGACCATTATCTCTGTTGTTACATGCCCGGAAAAACTCATTATTATTTCCGAAGTTACCATATTGTTCACCTGAGCCTGGACCCTTGCTGTTTCGTGTTTTCGAAGCAGCAGCGAGGGGAAATTGACCGGTAGCTGTTTCTTCACGTTAGTGATCCACGGTCTAAGCGGGAAGTCCCTGCATTTGCAAGTTACCCTAGTTTCCGCTGGCAAACATACGCACTCGTCAAGCACGGACAATTAAGGTTTTGCGCGTCAACATGCGTAGGACACTGCAATGCCAGATGGGCGTTGTTGTTCCATATTGCTGTACGTGCAGAGTTGGAAATGAATCGGGACCTAAGAAGTTCCATAGGTGGAATGCCCACGGAAGTCAGTGTGAAGCTGAAGGATTTCCACCTTGTGGGGATATTGGCACCAGCCGTCGATATTGTGCCGCGACTTACGGTTACCTCCTCGAGATCCGGCGTATAGCATCACATCATTCGAAATTGCAGGAATACTGAAATTTACGGCATCAGCCCGGGGGATCGTAGAACAATGGCTCAGAGGAGAAACAATAGAAAGCGCGGGAGTAGGTTTCCCGGACTTGATCCATATTGCCACGGTATTCCTTCAGTGGTACAAAACCCTTATTTCGGCAATAGTGGGACTACTTATCGTTCTGACCGTAACTTACGTTTTTTTATGCACCTACGGAATTGGCCTTCTGAAATGGACAATATTACTTATACCAAGATTAGTCACGCGTACAATATCATATATTGTCCAAACAGTCAAGAAATCCAATAAGGAAATGGGTCATAGGCACGCTAAGCAGCTTTGACACTCTGAAACCCCCAGTAATCGTAACAGATAGCAATAACTAGATTTAAGCACGTAGCAATAACTAGATAATGATAAAAACTTAGCTAGATATTTAAGCAATATGTGGTAGAGCTTCCTTATTAGGCAGTAGCTTCCGAAGCTATTTCTATTTTCTATTGTTTCAGAGAGCCTCACACTCATCATGGCCCAGGGAGACGAATACTTGAATAGCTTCCGCGCACTTGCCAATCTCTATAAAGAAAAAGTATCGGCGGAAGAGATCGAACGAGACATGTCAACAAGTTTGAGTGAAATCCACACGCACATCAATATGGCAAGAGCACTGGACGCTCAAGTGACGCACCATCTACTTACCACGACGGAGGCACATTTCACGGGAGGAGAACTCGTGTTAGCGGGTTCGCGTCTCTGGAAAACAGCCACTTACGCCAAAGAGAAGCTTCACAGTGCCACCCAACGATACATGTTATACGATTCCATCTACAGGATGAAGACAGACGAAGGAAAAATTTCAGCAAGAAGAAGAGCTGAGTGGCTCGAAGATGGCGATCATGATATAAATTTGGTGTCTTTGCGGGCTCAGCAAAATCTGAAACGGCTGGACAACAATATCTCAGACATAGAATATGAAATGACAAGAGCTGAAAAGCTAGTCAACGACGAGAAGGTTCAGAACAAGGAACAGTTTAGGACTGTTTTCAATCGAACAATAGAGAAGCTAGAGCAAAAGCTGGACAACATAGCCTCGAAACTGACAGAAAACCAGTGTCCACACCATCCCCAACCAGTCAAGAGGAAACACTCTCAAGAAATCGGAGACTTCCCTAGTACTAGCAAGATCCAGGTGATCTCTGATGAAGAATACATGGAAAGACTGATAGAGGAAAACCGAGACGACCAAGATGCGCCCCCGGAGGATGCTGAACGCAGAGAAAAGCAGCATCAAGAACAAGAACAAGAACGACGAGCTGCTGAACGCAGAGAAAGACAGCAACAAGAACAAGAACAAGAGAGACAAGATCGTGCCCGGCATGAGGAGGAACGTCGACGATACATCGCTGAGTTGGAGGATGAGCTCGCAGAATTGCGAGACAGCTACTCCCTTCTGTCTCGTAGAAAATTTGGATACAGCGATAACGTCAAGGAGTGGACCAAGTGTTCCTTTTGCGGAGCGATAGCTCAGCATTATTCAGACTCCTGTCCTGAAATCACGACTGGTCAAGAGCGTTACAATTTCATTGAAGAGAACGGGATGTGTCGAATTTGTCTGGGAAGGGGTCACAAGGCAGCAGAGTGTCGAACAGAAGAAAAGGATTGTTGGTATTGCAATACCGTGAGAGGTAGGGCCTTATATTTTCTGGTAGAAGAACAAGAACACCACAGGGCTCTCTGCGTTATTCCCGACTCCAAAGATCGTATCAGAGCTCGAATCAGGAGAGTAGAAGAGGAGCTCTCCCGAGTAAGGCATCAATAACGCGCCGCCCGGAGTGTAGCGAAAACGCTACTATTGTACATATGGTTAGACAGCTTTATTCATTTTATCGATTGAGTTAGCTAAGCTTTTTCTTATCAATAGGCTGATCTTGTAAGGCATTTTTTCAGATATGTTTCTTTACATCGCCGTCGCCGAGGGGACAACGCCGTATAAAAGCAGCGACGCCTAGAGCTTGGGGCTTCCGGGTTCCGGTTCCGACCGTCTCTCTACAGCAATATCGGCTCAGCAATATCGTCTTCTGCAGCACCCTTGGTGAACGACATTCTACTCTCGTGCGTACTTATTCACCTATCGGTTCGATTCAAGGGCTAATAAATCCTATAATATTGTATTGTTCTAGGAACAAGAAAGCAATAAGAACAATACGAACAATAAGGCCCAACCATACGCTACGGACCTTAACGAGAGTAAGTCCACATATTAAACTAGGGCAATAACTTAGCAATAACCCCTGGGTTTCAGAACAATATCAGCAATAAGTCGACACCAGCAATATCTCAGTTCCCGCGTGGCCAGTGGAATCAATCCCTGAAGGCGAGCTCTACCTTTCACTACAAGAGGTAAACATCACGGTTGGGGTGCATCAAGGGTCAGCTCTGAGTCCGTTCCTCTTCCTCCTAACACTAGATGTCATGGTGAAGGGGCTCATAGAAGGGCCACTAAAGACCATCCTCTACGCTGACGACATCGCCCTGATAGCTGATAGCAGAGAAGAACTACAGGCCAAGGTGCAGAAGTGGCAGAAGGCCCTGGCAGAAGGGGGGCTCCGGCTAAATGTCAAGAAGACCAAGTTCCTGAGCTCCGAAGAGAGTGCAGAGCCGATCGTGGATGGACATGGCGAAAGCATCGAAAGAGTGGAGGACTTCCGATACCTTGGAAGTGATCTGGCGGCCGACGGCAGTGTGGACCAGGCAGTAATGGGGAGGATTGCATCATACGCTTTTTTTTTTTATTATTATTTTATTGTAGCCTTTGATTATTCCTCTTGTATTGTTCTCTTTTTATATTTTTTCTCTTCTTATTATTGACTTTTCAAATTGTTTAGTTATACGTTTGTACCGAACAGTGGTAAGGCCTGCGATGCTCTACGGCAGCGAGTGCTGGCCCCTGAACAAGAACCACGAAAGGCAGCTTCACTCGGCCGAAATGAGGATGCTGAGATGGGCCTGCGGCTGGACGCGACTGGACAGGGTCAGGAACGAGGATGTCAGACGGTTATCTTTTATTTTTCATACTGCCCTTCTTTCTATTTTCAATTTTATATGTGTGGATTTTTGTTTTTGTTTTATATTATTTTTTTTTTTTTTTTTTTTTTTTATTTGTCCACTGTTTGCGAGAAGAATTTTTTATCTTACTTTAGTTTTTTTTTTGCTTTACCAATAGAGGAATGCCAATCGACTTCGAATCGTATTCTTTATTATTTTTCGACCGCGAGGAGCCCCAAAGAAGAGGTGGAAGGACGTAGTCAAGAAGGACCTAAGCGAAATCATGGCCACTGCAGGGGATGCCCTGGACAGAGCGAAGTGGCGACGACTGATAAGAACAGCGGACCCTGCGACGGCGCGGGACTAACGCTAGGGAGAAGAAGAAGAGAAGAACGCCGGCAAAGCAGATTTTTTGGTTTATTTTTTTTGTTTTTTGTTTGTGGCGTGTGTGAAGTGACCGATTGCGATGCAATAATGATGAGATATGGATTCTAGCGATGACAGCGACGTACTGGGGAAAATCTTTGATTGCAATAAGAAATAGAAATAGGAAAAATGGAAAATCTCCGGTGCGATAGCAAAAACTGAAAGCTCAACTCCTGCTTTCTTGGCATTCCTTTTGCACATTCCCTCAAAACAAATTAAATTGAGTGATAGTTCTGTTCAACTTCAATATTTTCCAAAACACTGAGTAGATTTGTAATCGAGAGACTGCTAGTTTCAAAACTACCACCTTTGTGCAGTACCGTCAGAACTATTTTAGCTATGGTGAATAAAGAAGTGCGCATTTCTGTGAATCAAGAATTCACAGAAATGCGCACTTCTTTATTTGAAGAGGTGGTTTTCATATAATAAAAAAGTATAGAAGTGGTAAGAAAATTTTGAAACAATGGATTGTTTTCTTTCTAAAAATCATCAACTTTGTAAAGTTTCATTTCTTCAAAAAATCGCCCCGTTGGACCGTTTTTTGTGCACAACCGGGTTTTTTGGCTTTCAATGACTATAACTTTCTTTAGATTCAACCTTTTGCAATTCTTGTCCCCTGGAATAAACTAGAAGGTTAGAGCTTTCTAACGAATACTTGAACTCTTTCAAAAGTTGATGGAGTCAAAAATCGCCCCGTTGGACCGTTTTGGGGAAATCGCGGACCGATTTTTGGCAGAGCGCTGGTTTTTTGGCTTTGAACTGTTATAACTTTCTTCAGATTGAACTTTTTGCAATTCTTGTCCCCTGGAAGAAACTAGAAGGTTAGAGCTTTCTATGAATACTTGATCTCGTTTCCAAATGACCCGTTCAAAAAATCGCCCCGTTGGACCGTTTTTTTTCATGAATTTTCGGAGCTACTCTCCTGAAAACACGAGTTTTCAAACACTCACAGCTCTCTTCAAACTCAATTTTATGGGGAATAATGATACCATGACATCGCACAAGCTTTGTGCTTCATAACAGATACTAAACCCTTTCAGGAAGTCGCCGACAGGCAAATATTTTTTCCCAAACTTTTCTTGTAAGCCTTTAGCAGTCAATCTACCCAAGTGGTCACTCTTTTACTAACTTAGGTCCAGTTTGAAGACATTGGTTCTCCTCGAGGCATACATATTGTGTACGTGAACAGTCAAATATGGACACTTCTGCAGTAGACTCTTCTGCTCTGATGTGCGCCATGCACTCGTTTGTGCTTCAATAGTTGAAGATACACTTTAAAAGTACTGCCTTTCACCACGACCATTACGAAGTTATTACGAACACGACCCCCCCCCCTCTTCGGTCGGCCAAATACGACCCCCTCGTTGAACTTCGTCCAACGGACGGTTGACCCTATTAAGGATTCTGACAACACCTAGCTAGAACACTGAGGGTTACAAGACTCCTACCAACCAAAGGATAGAGTGCAGCTGGAATATTTACAAGACCAAGCCTTTCAGAGGAAATAAAGTAAGCAGAGATGTACTATACAGGGGGGAGGCAAAAAAAAGGGAGTCACTCCTACTCACATTCAAAACAGAATTAATTACACTTTGCCAAACCAAACCGAATGAGCTCAATTGCATATTGAAGAGCACATTCTATTCTATCAAAAAAAATTACATAGTGGCCTTCTACACCGACGACATCAGAAGATTTTCCCACGGAAAATGGTGCATCGGTGCACGGTACAAGCTCAACGGGGTCTTCGAGAAACCATAGATGATTACGACGTCTCTGAAACTCTGATCAAACCATCTGCACGACAAAGAAGTAGCTGTCCTGAGAGGGCACGAACAAAACAATTATCCGATTGCCAGAATCAGATACTAAACTCACGAATGGAGCGATTATGGTAGGTCCCTGAGACTCGACGGTGAACGCAGCGAAGGTGGGCCTGATTCTGCTTATGGGGGGACATCTAAGGAATAATTTCGCCGTATAACTCCCAATAACAGCGGCATCCTTTGCGACGAAAAGTTTGATGATATGCGCCATGGGCAAAGTGACTCTTTTTTTGCCCCCCCCCCTGTATATGTGCATTTGTGAGAGCTCTCGGGTAGCGCTGCAAAACTCTGAGTTTCCTAGCCTTACGGTTGGCAGATGGAGCCCAGGAAGCGCCTGCTCCCCGCTATAATGCATGCTCTATCATCTTTGAATTCTCCTCTCTCCCTGCCGCTCAGTAGCTCTTATGCCTATCTGCCTCCTAAACTGTTTCACGGCCCGAAAGTGAAATGCTCCTACTGCTTCTGTAATATTTTTCAGCAGAACAACCATATCAATTTGATTCGATTTTCCTTCCAAGCCGCACCTTACGTGAATTCGGATAGAGCAATTCCTTTGGTTGAAAGATAGAGCTGTTCACCTAGGCAGATTACTTTTGTTTACGCGGTTCGAAAGTATACGACGTGGTAGGGTGTTATCATTTGATTCAGGATGCTTCGGCTCGGCACGAATTGGTTTGCGTTACAGACTGCCTGCGTCCTCTCTTCCTATGCAGTCGCTCACCTGCTCTCGTCGGCGCTAGGTGCCTATTCGTCTTAACGCCGTTCGCCTCACAAAAGATGGCAAGCGATGAATTTCTATACTTAAGCACCTTCCAACCGTCGTGATCAGTGTCTTGACGACATTGTAGCAACTACGTATGCATCTCAGGTTTTTTCGGGCATGCGCAACTTTTTCTCCCGTTTTTTATTCATTTTATAGGCCATTTATTAAAGGAAGCGATCACGCTGGCTTCCACGCTGGATTTGCTACCCTCGCGTTATCAATCGATAAGGTGTGAGGCAGTAATTGTTGGACGAGTGTAAGCCCATGGAAGATATGATACGATGAGATAAGAAGGTGCGGCTGCTTGATAAGAGGTGCACTCCAGAATGAAAACGGGACGATAACGATAACGGTATCATATCTAGCACGCTCTTATCGCACCCCTTTCCACATCGATAATCCACTCCAATACAAGCTTTCCTTATCGCTGCCATGAAAATTATCGTGACTGCTTCCTTTAATATGGCTCTAAACTACGAGGCCCGCAAGATGGTCAGATATGCCACAATTGGTTGCATTTCTCTAGATTGGTTGCAGGAGGGTTTTACTGAAGTCTTAGCTCAGTTCATTCCTATTTTTTTCTGCTGTAAAAAACACAAAAGAGTAGTTAAAAGTAAATACACAAACCTATAGGTGCAAGATGTACGTTCTCATAAAAAAGCTACGTCAAAACATTTTTACATACACCACAACGAGCGTAAGAAACACTTGCTTATTCTGTCATAACACCTTCTTTAATGTGCGTAATAACTTCTCACGTCGTCACACGTTGCGCGGGGGAAAATTGTGAAGACTCGGAGCGTGAATAGCAAGATTGACGACACGCGCAGGGACTATTATCCCGCGCATGTGTAGGCCATGCGACCGTGAGGGATCCTAAATTACACGTTAAAGCAACCTCCTTACTAAACAGTTAAACTACATTTATGCCCTGTCCCTGAGCCCTAGACGAGTTCAAACGAATCGTGCCATGCGAAAAAAGCTTTTTGCACTTCAACTTCACTTTACAAACGTTAGCGCTAAAATTCGCAAACACAAAACATACTTGATCTAAAAATCAAAACATCAAGTTTTCGAGCTGATCCTGACGATTATCACGAACACTCCTACAAATGCTTGCTCACAACTATTCATGGCATGAAGAAAAGCGACTTTTCCAAACAAGTCGAACTGGCGCATGGTTAAATTCGTGGGCAGCCAAATCTATGGAGCTCCGCAAAAAGTTCAAGTTCCCCTCGAAGGCTCAGCTTGCATGTCGAGGGATAATTGTCTCGCACTAAACACATCTCATCCAACTTCTTCTCTGTGGCAATCCATGACGATGACTACATGATTCAGCTACTTTTCAACCCATTTTATTCAGACTAAAATCGATAATTGCGAAAGAATGAAAGAGATTCTGACGTCGCTTTTCATGTAACACTAATCGTAAGATGTGCTCGGCTTGAGATCAGCCCAACACCGACTTTCGTACCGAGTTCGAGCAATTAAAAGAATCATACATGATTCAAGGCTTTGATTCATACAAGAATCAAGAAATAAACAAGGCTTGCTATCAACGGTGAACACATAATTAGGTTAAAGAACATGTGAGGTAAGTAAAAATCACAGTGCCCGCTATTTAGTATAACCATTATCAGTTGATCATGAACACGTCCATTCACCTCAACGATGCTGGCCAGCACATCGCACGTTGTTGATTACGGTAGAGTTGGCTCAACTGAAGCGGATCGCTTGCCATCAGTCTACAAAAAGGAGATTCACTTATCACTTCTTCTCAAAAATCAAAAGCAAAGCGGCATACCGTAACAGCGGTCCAGTCATCTGGCCAGCGATCATCGTGGTAACTGCCAGCGTTTATCATCGGCTCAATTGTGAACGAATTACCCGCTTTCATCACACCCGTCGCAGTATTTTTCTGAAATCATTCTATTGAATGCAAGCGAGAGGTTTGAGACTCCGTGGAACGTAAACAAGGAGTCTAACCAATCTTGCGAAAAGCAACTTCTTTAAACAAAATGCATTATATTTTTTAGCATGTGGAAGTGGCGTTCCAAAATACACAAAACAACTGTTGGGCGAAAAAAAAAAACTAATATCTCACAAAAACGCTTAAGAGAAAACATGTTGCGGGTTGTGATGTGATGTGAGCATAAAGACACGGTTCGCGATTAGAACCATCCACCAATTCCATCGCCGATCGCGGTAGACCGACGGTAATATTTGACGCCATGTAAGTTTTGCTGCTTAGAGGCAGAATTTACGATGAAAAAGCAACCCAAATGAAAATTTCAAATTAAGCTAGGGATGGTGAGTGGTACACGAAAGAAGGAAAACCATGAGAAACGGCCCAGAACCCGAGAAATGGGACCCCTTCCTTGCCCGTTGATTTGAGCATTGATGCGACTCTCATCGCTGTGCCCTCTTCAACACTACGCTCTCTCTGCTATCTAATCACTCGCCACGTATAGACCTGCGGCGAGTGATTAGATGGTCGGTGGGCGTATCGCGCCAACGGGTGTCCCCCAAGAGGCCCGTCGCGCGGCGAAGGAAGAGACGCAGATGCGGCAAAGGACGAGTCGCAGCGCGTGCTGTGCGATATGAGACGTAGTATGGTACACTCTATTTAACCTGACGCCTAACCGCTACAGTATGCGCTGCGACTCGTCCTTTGCCGCGTCTGCGTCTCTTCCTTCGCCGCGCGATGGGCCTCTTGGGGGACACCCGAACGGCTCCGTGTCAACAGAATCGAAGGATCAATATAATTTGTCTACACTACTACTAAGTTTCACTCACAGTGTCTCTAAACAGCGCCATTATTTTACAAAACACATTTTCTCTATGAGAACCGTGTGGTAGCGAACAAAATAAAGAACTACGACGACCAGTAAGGTGATCCTATCTTTGCTCTGATTAGGTGTGTTTCCTGGACAAATAACTTGAATTATTCTGATGTCTAAAAGAATTGAGAGTCAAAGTTTCGACTTCTTCCTTTTGCTGTAAGCCAAACTATTGAGGTATTTGCTTCGATGCGCAATCGTGATTCAGCTCTTACATGCTCTCAACACGCTGAATTTTTGAATGTGGTCATAAAAAAGATGTTCGGGATGAATCGTTCACTCTGGTTCGTTCAAACAAAAAGGATGTTTTAGATAATGTTGTAGTCAACCATATGATAGCCACACCATATGATAGCAAGCAATAGCTATTTTTAGGTCTTATTCCTGCGAATATATAATAGTTGACTATTAAAAGAATT
>MU883983.1:0-13942 GCA_036418205.1 Ostertagia ostertagi | reverse complement strand
TCTGAAGAAAGAACAGGGGACATTCTCTGATAGTGTGCATGCTACAGGGCACAATCGTCTTCTCTTTTGTACCGGATCGTGATAGGGTTCTTGCAAAGATCACAACGTTTGTGGAACGATTTCGGATTCAAAGCACGCTGAGGAAGCCGTCCACAGCAAAGGTTAGTGTTATACTCGATTTTTGCAGGGTTGCGGTAGTCATTAGGTCAGATGACAACTTTGTAGCCGAGAGGTAGCAGCATTATTCAGAATTGAAACTGAAACCTGGCATTCCCATTCTAGGAACCCCAGCTGAAACCAGCTCCTCTGGATTATCCGCTGATAGCGAAGTATCCATGTGGAGCGGATGCTGATGAGAAGTGTAAGGCCAAATGGCGACGTTTGTTCGATGAATACGGTAGAGGGACGACAATGTATCGAACCGTCGATCTGCATCGTTTGCTGTTAGAAGGCGTACCCCTTGATCTCCGCGGAGAGGTAAATATTGATTGTTTTTTATAAGTCATTTTTTATAACATTTGCTCAAGTTCTTCTATGAGTACGATAGAAGAAACCAGGCTTCATCTCTAAAAAAAGACTTCAGATCATTGTGCGCGCACCTTTTCGGCGTACTGAATAAATAAATAGATAAATACATGAATATAAACATCTTCGGATCTTCGTCTTCACATAGAGCCTTTAGGATAAACATAGGCCTCTGAGAGCTGAAAAGCTCCCGAAACCTTTCCACGCGATCCACTTTCCTTCAGAATGGTAGTGTCATTTGAACTGTTGGCTGCTTTCTATGTGGCTTCCGGTGTGACGTGTGGCGAGGGGAGAGCCACTAAATAACTAATGTTTTTATCCAGCCAAGTAAATTTGGTTTCTGATGGAGGGCTTAATGGACCTGGGCGGAATCCGACCTCGTATTTGGTCCCGGATCGTGGTGTGCTACGTAGTGCAGCTTGCCACTACACCGGCTACGCTTTCCGGAAGAGCTATATGAGGCGTAATAGCTGAACTGCCTTTCCGTTCCTAGGCTCATGGGGTTGGGTACCCGACAGGAGGCCCGTCGCGCGACGAGAAGGCAGAGACGCAGACGGGTCAGCGGCGAGTCGCAGCGCGTACTGCAGTGATTTACGCGTCAAGTTAAATAGAATGCACCAATTACAGAATGTGCAGAATTTGCAGGTCCAAATCTATAAGGCGCGCATGGCGACGCGCAGGCTCGCCCGTCGTGCGTATGCGTTCTCGCCGCGCAAGGCGCCTGCCTATCGGGTAGCCCATGGCTTAAAGGATAAAGGATAAAGCATTTGCCGTTGATCAATCCCTTTTTGGGATGCGGCACGCATTCTACTTCCATTTGTACATTCGCAGTGGCGTTTGAATGCGATGTGGCCTATACAATGACTTGCGGGGGCCAGCCGATGTACAAGTCAGTGTTTTTATCCTCCCAGACAAGTCTGGTACCAATTAACCGACCCCGGAGGGATGGAAGGCTTGGTTGGCCCGGGCGACTCACGACCCAGGATTTGATCCCCGGACCGCTCGCGTGGTGAGCGCGCCACTTGTCACTACACCACTTCCGCCTTCATGCTCTACTGATAGCAATTTACAGAATTGGATGGTATGTTCGGGTGCGAGTGCGGAAATGCAGCTACATCCTGGATACTACGAAGAGTTACTGCGCAAGCACGAGTCCGTGTACACAGTTGCATTGGACGAGATTGAAAGGGATTTTGTATCGTCAGACGGCTTCAAATAAATACCAAACTCGACGCTAATGTTAGGCGTGATTTTTACAGAAGCCTATCCAGCAATGCCAGCTTTCCAAGAACGGTGAAGGTATCGATGCGTTGCGACGGATTTTGACTGCGTATTCGTTCAGGAATCCCAATATTGGTGAGTTATCCTTCTTGAGACGTTTCTGTAGTGCTAATTTTTTCAAAAGGTTTGTTTTTTGATTTTTTTTTCAGGTTACTGCCAGGCTATGAATATAGTGAGCTCGGTTTTGTTACTGTATGTAAAGGAAGAAGAGGCATTTTGGTTGTTGGTGGCTATATGTGAGCGACTTCTACCTGACTACTACAATACGAAAGTCGTTGGTGCTCTAGTGGATCAAGGTAAGTACAGAATGCGCCGCGCATCCAATTTTTACGTCTATTTCAATTTATTTGATGTCCTCTTGCGAAAGAATAGGCCATAAGCTGTCTGAGTTACTTGCATGATTGCAAGCGATATTGCGATTTACTATTCTTCGACTCTTTTGTATTTCGTGAAATTCAAAGTGAAGCTTCAGGTGTTTTCTCGGAGTTGGTGGAGCGATCCTATGGGCAACATCAGTACGAAACTTTCACAACTGGGATTAGGAGATATGGTAGCCTTGTCGTGGTTCCTGACCATTTTCCTGAGCGCCATCAAATTCGATGCCGCTGTTCGGATACTGGACTTGTTCTTCTACGAAGGAGCAAGGGTGGGTAGGAGCAGCACATTCTTTCCCTTCCTTGCTCTATTAGCAAAGGGTTTAAAGTAAGTTTTTGATTGTAATCGTATCGGACTTTGTTTCAGTTGATGTTCCAAGTGGCCATGGAAATGCTGCGCGAGAATGAGTCGATCATCTGCAAATCAAAGGATGAGGGTGAGACCCTGATGGCGGGCGCTGTCAGCGTATGCAGATCGAATTCACGAAGGAACATCTGAAGAGAGTGGAAAGGTAAGGCTGATGGTTCGGTAGCATGAGTTAGGGGACTACGGGGCAAATCTTTGGAAGACTGGCAAGCAGGTGTTCCAGAGCAAAACTGAGAGTGCCGGTTAGAAGGGGGACTCTCTATAAAATAAGAAAACTGTGTATTTTGAATGGAATTGCTTCGGATGAAAGGTCTGAAATTCAGTTTTTAACGAGAAACTTCTAAAAACTAATAATTGTGGGGCAAATTTGAAAAAAAAAAACCCAATAATGCTAAGTACATATTGGTGGCATGCGGTGGCGGTTAAAGTCTTCACCGAAATGTTTTCGTGCGTTATTTTTTCAGTAGCACGTTCACGACGAAAGGTGCGCTAGCTGCTAGCAGTACTTGAAATCGCCACGCCCCCTAGGCGCTCCATCACTAGTTTAGTTGGTGATTTGGGCGAGTTCTGTTGCCTTCAGTGGCACAATTGGAGCAGCTTGGCTGAAGCATGGATTGAGCTGCTGGTGTCACCGAACGCGTTGCGCCAAACTTGCTCACGCGTCTGCAGTCTTAGCTGCTGCCTGTCCTGGAGGGAAATATTTAGTTTTTTGCGCATCGGCCTACCAGTGAACATTCCCGTCCTCTAACTCCTCAACTGTCATGTCGTCTGTTTCTAGAAAGACAGCGATGACCGAAACTGTCGTGAATATGTAGACATTTTTTTCATAGGTAATATTGTACGCCGCAAATTCGAATTAATGTTAGATACCTGTGGGTGCCCTGTTGACGAATTCTTAGCCGCGGACTTTGGCTACTCGTTCACCAATGAACAGATCGAGAGACTACGATTGAAACATCGTCTGAAAGTAGTCCAGGTTTGTTCTCATGTTGTCTCCTTTGTTAGACAGTTTCCTTGATGTCCTGTTGTTGTGAGCAGATAGTTTTGCGATTCGTCGGATCTGGATCTGAAGTGGTTACTTCCGCTGACGTCCAGGATTTCGTCAGCGATCCTCTAGTCAACAACCACGATTTGTTTACATTTGCATAGAACAGGAGAACTGGCGATTTTTCTAAATGATTTCCTATGAAAATCCTCTCCAGAAGTACAATTAGGCATAAATTTTTTGTGCCCTATTTTGGAACATAGACTGTTGGATTGATTCTGAAGCGGTACCTGTTGCCAAATAGCGAGTCTGATGGCTTCTGTAATTTTCTAGGCTAAGCTGCCTTAATGGCAGATATTACGACCAAACTGCTGAATTTTGGTTCATTTTGCTTAGTATTCATTCTAGGCACTGGTTAATATTTAGGCAAAAAATGATTGGTCCTCTGGTAGATTCGTGAGCTGCATGACGCGCCAGTGTTGATCCGATTCAAGATGAAGTGGACAGCATTAAAGGCAAAGGTCGGGCTCAGGCACGCTAGAGAAGTAATTCCCGTGCCTGGAGGTTGTATGTGGGTAGCTGCACACATTGCAGCAACTTCCCACCTTGAAAAACCCCGTTAAGGCCCCGGGGCGTTCGGTTTCAATCCAGGGCCGCCTGGTCAATCCAGGACCGCCCACCTCCGGAAGTGGTGCGTGGCTGGCATAACGTGTGAAATCAGCTAGGTTGATTGCCGTATCAACCGATAGAACGACTGACATCTCCAGAAAACTTGTTTGTACGTGCCTCTTCCCCAAGCCAGCCTCCTTCACTGCTAGTGGGAAAGAGGGTTTTGTTAACGGCCTTGTCGACGGTTTTTCTCAGTTTTTTCTCCACTGTCGTTCCACTTCGCATCTCTATACTCAGTTTCAATCGCCATAATACCCCCTTATTGAGCCCGACTTTTGCCTTTAAGCGCTTGACGACTATCGGGTTTTTTTGGCTTTTGCGCGCCGCGGGGACAGGAGTGCGATTTTTGCGAGGGCAGCGCCCGGACATCGAGCGCCATGGTTTTTCGGTTGTAAATCTGCATGATTATTGCGATTGACATGTTTCAATGATTCGATCTGTCTAGGCTTACCAGGAGTTACAGTAATGGAATTTGACCGAAATGACGTGTTAAGGCCATGAAAGGGAAATTTTACTTAATTTCCCTTTAGTGGTTCCAAAATTAATTTGGACGTGGTTGTTTCAGTAAAAACACATATCTTCCCATACGAATAGGTTTGTATTCACTTCTGTTATTCCTTTTTATCAACATGTCTACGTTATTGAAAAGAAAACGAGGAATGAATCGAACAGACATATCCATAAGGTCTGGAAAATGTCTGCCAAACTAAAGAATATTTGACCTTTCTGTGAGCCATGTGGTTTTTAAGTATGCTAATGTATGACCTATAGAATGAGTACAAAGACCTTAGGAATAAGTCGCACAAGCGCAAGAAAAAGGGATGACTTGGGTGGGACGCGTTACCGCGTCACAATGTCCCACGAGGTGCGCAAAGTGGGACGCGTTACCGCGTCACGCTGTCGTCAACGTGTTAGTCACCACGCTACTTCGCACCACTTGCTGTTCAAATGCTGATTTCGCGCGGTACTTTCGCAACGCCCCAAACAGTGGCCTCAAGGTGTTCTAGGCTCTGCTTTTTGCAGAGAAAAAAAAAACTTCGGATCATGAACGAAATTCATTATTAAATCAAGTATTGCCAATTTGTTTATTTCAGACCCTGGAAGATAGCCAAATGAGAAGTATAATAAGAAGTGTTGGTAAGGAATGCAAATTCACCATGCAGTGAGTCTTGAACCCCTAAACATACGTGAAGGTAAGCGATATTTGGAGTAGGTATTGCGCGCGACGGCTATGCAGAAGGCGTCTATTACTATGTTTTCTTCTTTTGTTTAATTTGCTATTTTTCGACCTTTTTTCGGAATCCTTGCCATGATTTGACAGTGTCATTTTTTACTACATTTATTGAATTTCAATTATTAGTGAGGTGCTATTATTACCAGTGCTGACTGAAATTGATTACTAATTACGGTAACAGTTTGGTGGCACATGCTACACTATCGATTGGAAAGTTGTGCATAGACCATGAGGTTCCATTGCAGTTGTACGAGAACGATGTTGAGGAAGTGTCCAAATGGTAGCTTAGGGAATGCACGTCACATATTGTTGAGTTGTACCACCTGAATCAATCGATATCAATCAATAATCAAGAAGTTGTCATGTGGGGGGAATAAGGACGCCACTGGCAAAGAACGGCTTCTGTACATCATTAACCCTTTGACGACCGTGTGGCCCGCCGGTGGGCCACACTTTCGCTCGGTGGCGACACGTTTTTAGGGGTTTATTTTGGCATTTTTTATGTTTCAAAACTACACAAATACATTATCGAATTCGCGGAATAATGCGCTAATTACTAATAGTGAAATTGTTGGAGAGTTAATGATTATTGATGAAAAAATTTAGAAAGAAGTGAAGTGACGCATTCATAACGGCGGTCGTCAAAGGGTTAAACAATGTTGACTTGAGTTCATTTCGGATTTGGCAATAAGGCGTTGACGCTACAAAAGCGACTAATAGTAGCGATTGTAGACTTGAGTATGGGAGGTTTTCATGGTATATTTCAAATAAAATCGAAGCTGTCAAAGCAATGTGTCACCTGACGAGCACGTAGGGCTGGCCACATTTGACGGTTCGTGTGCATTCGTCTGTGCTGTCCTGATCGTGAATTGTAGGGAGTTCCGGAGATACGACGATGTTGAAAGAATCCTGAAAAAAAGGCCTGCGCTGAATCGCGGGTCGTTGCATTTGGCTCGCAGTGCTGCATGGTAACGGTGTAGAGGTTACTCAAAAACAATGGCCCCTCAAAATCACTTCAGAAGATCGCTGGGATGTTCCCGTAGAACACTTTGTGTGGGCCAACTTTTCGGTTTTTAATCATCTAGCCATCACAGCTAAGCAACTTCAATATTAGCAGGGTTTAAGCTTCGAAATTGTTTGCTCGTGGGATGCCACTGACTGTAGTTTCAGTGGCGGACGTGGTTAAGTCGACTCATGATCCGAGCAAATTTTCTCCCCAGCCATTTCTAGACTTTGGTCCTTTCAGCTGTATGGGTAAGGGTTTTATGTGAGAGAAAATAACCAACGGCATGCTACTTTAAAGTCATCGTGACTCGTGCGGTGGCGATTTGCAAAACTTCTGAACGCAATTTGGCCCTCGCAATTCATAGTGCGAGGTGAACCCATTTACAGGTGGTTCAGTTGTTTTCAGTGGGATACGAATAACTCATACTGAAGGAGGATTTCACGTTAAGAACGAAGTTCAAGATGGGGAAATTTGCGAGGGCGAACGCTCGCAGAGGGCTGGATGATCGCACGCAATTGCAGCGAAAGATTTGACCTGGGCGATCTAGCATGGCTCACTCTTGGCGCGGTTGGCGGGCCCACCGACTATCTAATCACTCGCCGCAGGTCTATACGTGGCGAGTGATTAGATAGCAGAGAGAGCGTAGTGTTGAAGAGGGCACAGCGATGAGAGTCGCATCAATGCGCAAATCAACGGGCAAGGAAGGGGTCCCATTTCTCGGGTTTCGGGCCGTTTCAAATGGTTTCTTCTTCATCCCTGCTTCCACTGACCCACCTCTATCCTTTATTTTCAAATGAGCAAACGTCCCATCGTGAATTCTGCTTTACTAGGAATGGGTGAACTATGGCGTTCATTCGCTTCACGCTGCGTTGCTGGGTAAACCATGACTTTCAACTGAAGTTTCAATGGTGAATGTTCGTCGTCATAATTTATGCGGCTAGACATGTATTTCACTCAGACTTTTCCGTCATTGTTGTAATAGGGGGATTTG
The DNA here is from genome assembly GCA_036418205.1 of Ostertagia ostertagi. NCBI lineage: Eukaryota > Metazoa > Nematoda > Chromadorea > Rhabditida > Trichostrongylidae > Ostertagia > Ostertagia ostertagi. The sequence continues at coordinate 6,510 of MU883983.1, read as the reverse complement.
TAGTGAACTAGAGATAGAATACGCGTGTTCGGTTGCAAGCCTCCCACATGGACTATTTTTTGATCAATTTTCGCTGCCTTATGGGTTTCATCAAAAATAAGAAATTAGAGCTTAGTGAAGGGCGCTCCAAATGACAAGAAAAGCACCTGGATAGATTTCCAATTGGAGCAGAAGTGTTCGTCTTCGAAGCCGGCTCCTGAGTCTGTCATGAGAGTGCGGGACGAGTTGACCAGGGTCTTGAAATTTGGCAGTTCGTTAACTCGAATGAGAATTCTTCTCAGAAGGTAAGTACGTGATGGTGAGTTCTAAATGGTTTTTATGCATTAATTCTTCCCAAAACCTAGTCTACATAAGGCTTAAAATGAAGTAGTGATACGGCATTAGTGAGTGGGGGGGGGGTGACTGAGGGCTTTATAAACGACATCACACGGACCCATGAGCACGATTGGTGGTTTGAGTTGAACGCTCCACTGTTCCTATATCAATGACAACGCCTAACGTATGAATACCGAACAGCCATCCTGTTCACTGCTAAATTTTTGAAGTATTTATGAATTAAGGGTTTGAAGAAAAGTCAAAAGCTACGACATATCAGAATTTGAACGGGGAGCGCATTCGTCATGAGAGAAAATGTGTGAAAAACTGTAGGGTGAATAATTTTGACCGCTACCGTAGTAGTAAATACACTTACACTGAAGATCGTCGTCAATAGAGTTGTCGGGAATAGGAATGACTTCCACAGGGCTTATAAGTGGAAACTCTTGTCCGCTGGCTTCTTCCGAGTCTCTGAGCTCCCGAGTGGAAACTCGAACTTTCGGCTCTAGTATCTGATTGGAGGGAACTTCGACCGGTTTCAATGGAGGTATGCGGAAGACTTTGGCAGATGGTAGTCCGCCTTGAGTTGTTGATAGTGGAGCAGGTGAAGTCATCGTTGAGGGCTGTAGTCCTCTACCGAAAGCAAGTGGTCTCGGCGTGACCGGATTCCAAGTGGATGTATGCGCAGAAGCTTCTGATCCTTTACCCCGACCGAGGGTATCTCCTAAGTCTGGACTGCGAGTAAATAAGCGTGCAAGCTTCTGTGACCCTCGAACAGCTGATTTCGTTAGGACTAGGGCCCGACTGCTGCTGTTTATCAGCCAGGTGCCAATTCTGGGTCTTAGTAAAATAAGCGAGCATCATTCTGTGGTTCGACTCTGGACGGCTGGCTTAAGCCACTGCTGTATTTTTAACAGTCGATCCTGCACGAGTTGTGTGCATTGGGGTGAGAGGAGTGACTGTTGGGGTCTGTGATTTGTTCACTTCACGAATAGAAGGTCGCGCCTTGTTTGGATACCGAGTGGATGAATGTACAGAAGCTTCTGGTCCTTGACCCTTATGAGGTAAAGCTGCCAGATTTGGATCCTGAATAACTGAGCGAACTGAATTCTGTGGTCTTCGACTCTGATCAGCTGGCTTTATCCCATTGGGATTGACATTAGGTGAAGGTTTCAGCGCCTGTGATCGCTGACTCTTACTAGGCTGCTCAGCAACAGCATGTCGACCAGATGAGTGTGCGATAGCCTGCGATCCTCTTCCCTGAACGGGTGGTTCGAGCACACCATATCCCGAGCAGGTGAACGTGCAAATGGTTGTGGTTGTTGAGCCTGATCAGATGGATCCGGTTCCTCAGGGCTGTTGTGGTTATTAGCACGTGCGAAAGAGGTGTCAGGTGCGGGAGCCATGCTCATACATCCGTAGCTAGACGCGAATATTTGGAATAGGATGTAGATGAGGAGGAGTGTTAGCATTATGAGAACGATTACGATCGTGAACGATCGGACGCTTCACTGAACGATCTCTCATCCTGCGGGCCAGTGCAAAGTGCAACGCATGAGTGTTCATTCGTGAAGAAGGGTTTTTCATGCTGCGCCTACTGAATGGAGATTTCTCGAATGACCTGGATTATAAGGGAATCACCGATTTGATAGGGATCAACGCAATCACGCGTCATGGGAGCGTGCATGCTCTCGAAAAAGGGATATCTCGGCTATTTATAGATGATCTCTGATTCTCCCGTCTGATCGAATAATTTTTTATTCCAGTGACAGTTCGGCTTAGTGTTCTCTTTTGTTGTGTTATATCTGGGTTACGGTGTACAAAAAAAACATCTCTTTGTTTTGTTTGTTAACTGCTGTTTTTGGCCGCAGTTCGCCTTGCGAATGTTTCACAAGAATGCTGGGTTGTGAACAAAACTTTCGCCCCAGGCGGGACTCGAACCCGCACCTCTCGCTTTCCGGGCAAGTGCGCTACCAGTTACGCTAAGGAGGCACCATTTCATTTCGTTGGGACAAAGTTTTGTTGCAGCATCAGCATTCTGTCGGGACCGGAGAAACATTCATCACTTTGAATGTCATTAAATATCTACTTATAATATTATCTATGCACATCTATTAAGCATTAAGGGAGGAATTTTCAATAGAGGACAAAGGGAGCTTTAAGTGCTTGGAATATGGAATATTTATTCAATAGGTGTCCTTTCGTATCTTGATTATTTAGAAGACATTTATGTCGTGCGAATGTTCATTGGTAACGCCGCAAGGTCATCTGCTTCCTGACAGAGAGACCGAAAGGATCCATATCCCAGTCACAATATAGGTCGTTCGTAATTGGTAAAGCTGCTGGTGCCACCTCTAGGCGCTTAGTTTGATCAAGACGACCTACGAACATTATCAAATCCGGTTTCTACATAAACTGCTAGAAAGCAAAAGTAAATGAATTGTCGCGATGTCGCAACTGAAAGTGGGACCATTTTTGATGAAAGCATTGAAGTTTCCAGAAATAATGTTAAGCGAAGTTATACGATTTACTATTTGGTTTTGGACTCTTTCTCTCTCTTGAGATGCGCGCTCGATTAATTCAGGTTGGACTACGATCTGTTTTACGAGATTGTTCGACGTCTGCTTCCATGGCCAGTGACCACGAATTTTGTAGTGCGACTATTCAGGGTACGTTTAGAATCGATAAATAATAATAATTGTTGGACGCATAATAATTTATAACCATGACTTTTTGATAATTACAGCTTGATAAATCATGTTATACAAATCGTCAAACTAATATTCTCACTTTATTGATGCTAAATGTAATAATGTAGGCGCACAGAACGTGGCATAAATAAATAAAACATATAAACAATTCTTTTCAAATTTAATCGGCTAATTAGTTGCTGACTCTCTATAGTGGCTGTTGACATTTCGCGATTTGCATTGACGCTCTCGTTACTGCTGCTTGGTGACGCCACAGAGAAGCTGGCCGTCATATACAAGTGCCACATTCCGCCGGCTTTCAATATGTCCGATCTAGATGAGCTCAATCAGGCTGAAGAAGAACGAGATGGTTGGTGTGTTGTTGAAGGTGAGACTAGTTTATGTAATGGTCCTGCTCCCCCTCCCTTTTCCGTCTTTTGGCGTGATCAGATGTTTTGGATTGTTAAGAGGATGATGCTAGGAATTTTGGTTCTGCGAATAAGCGTAAAGAGGTCTGGAATCGATTTGTCTAAGAATACAATTAACGCTTCCCGAAAGCCCCCCCCCCCCCCGAATTCCAATTTTGTGTTTTCGATTCCCGAAAAGTCTATCGACGTTGAATTCAGATGACACTCCGGAGGTAGCCGTGGATGCGATGGATATGCTGGGATCCCCTACATCGCAAGCACCTCACAGAACAGCTCACCAACTAAAGGGGACGTTTAATTGAAAGGGTAGGTATCTATCTTCAGAAAGCGAGAAGTGTGGTGCACGACTAAGTTATTACGCTGATCCATGTAAAATTGATATCGATAGAATACAACTGCAACAGGCTAATCATTTCATTGGCAGAAAACATTAACATTTTGTGAAGGCCGTCGTCACTTGTGGTGCATGGTCTGCACCCGACACTTTCTCGCTTTTTGAAGGGGAGTGTAGCTGTCTAAGTTTCACCCCTTGAAAGAGCTCTAAGAAACTCGACCTTTACTATAAAGTCTCTGAAAAATTTAGAGTACGGCAACGAGTGCAGTGATGGTGGATGATCCAAAATCGAGTGCGTCGTCGTTATTCGATCTGATAGCTCCAAAGTCATATGGCAGTGATCCGTCCGATTCGGGTCATGTTCCGGTTGCAGATGAGGCAAGTGAAGGTAAGCTGTAACTGTCAAAAGCTATCAAAAGCATCTGCGGTGTGGAGTTGAGGACAAGGTCATGGCCCATTTCAGAAGTTTCTTCAGAGTCGCTATCACTGATTGAGGATTCCATTAACAAACTTCGAAATTTACGTGCAACACTATCGTCACCAGATGCAGCGTCCACTCGACTAGAGATAAAGACGCTTCCGCCGATGAATCAGGTAAGCGTGATTGTGAGCAGCGTGTGGCGTAGGGGCTAGAGGCATAGCTTTGCGCGTCATGAGCATGAGATCGATCCCTTGGTTAATCTTCCTGTGCTAAAACAGTGCTTTATTTCTCGTCTCGTGAGGCAATTTTAACTGTATTGGCAGGCTGAGTACTTCTTAAGGATTCCACGATAGGGGTGGAGGTCGAAGAAGGGGATTTAATCACAATGAGGGGCAGGCGGGTTTGCGGGACAATGCGTGTTCAGCAGTGTGCCCCCGTCGCCTAAGGCCGATGTCAGACTTTGCGAATCGAGCGATTCGCTAGCGTCTGCGGTCGCGTCGCGGCCAGTGAATCACTCAATTGGCTGGTACCGCAACGCGACCGCGGACGCTAGCGAATCGCTCGATTCGCAAAGTCTGACATCGGCCTAACAACGCCGTACCCGCGCCGCTTGCGTCGCGGCGTGCCCTACCTCTCACCGTCTGACTCTAGTCGCTCTGCATAGAGACCGTTAGCGTCCAATGCAGAAATCAACGAGCAAGAAGGGGTTCCATTTCTCGGGCGCTGGACCGTATCTCATTTTTTGTTTTATCCCTGACAACCTCTACCTTGTTTCCTAATCGACTGCCTCTTTGATCCTATTACTCCACCATAAAAACACCGGCAATTCTGTCTCTAGCGGCATCCTGTCAGATGTACTCCAGTGAAGCCTCGTAGCTAGGTATGGTCAACATCTGGGCGGAAATGTTTTGGCGAATATTTCTGTAAGGAAAGTTAAGGTCTATAACGCAGCGCAAGGCTATACCCGTTACGCTGTTTCGATGAATCAGTCAAGTGTCACTTGAGTTACTCGTAAGGATATGGAAGATTTCATTGTCAGATCCAAATTCATCCAGGCTATGCAGACATTGCCATGATATGCTAATTGCCCGAAAAGAAAAATCACGACTGTGTGCCAATTTGCCAGCGAGTTTGGTAGGTATTGTCGTTCTAATCATTATGCTGTCAACAACTTATGTATTGTGGGCAGAGTGACTGATCTACTGAACAGCCCTGCTCGTTTGAGCTCAAACACCTGAATAGCGATTGGCTATAAGGTTCGCCTTCAAACCATGCAAATTTGCGCGCCCGCTCAAGGTTCGAAAGTGTTGCTGATGTGCGTCTCCAATGGTCCTGTAATGAACGATGTACATCACTATCCCCTGAGGGAGTGAGCATCCTTCAGTTCCTCTCATGTATAGCTCATTCTATGCAATCTCCTTAGGCCGAAAATCGCACTCATTGTCGCATATCCCATCGTGATAGTCACTCCCAACTCACAAGGAATGGTCAATCGGTCAGCCTGGCTATGAGAAATGAGGTGTATTCGTGCTTCGAGACGCTGAGCTCAAATTTATTTCGTTATCTGTGGAACATTTTTCTGAAAGAAGTTGCAAAGCAGGAAAGTGCAGTGGTAGTGACCTTGACTCACAGGCAAGAGGTCGTGGGATCGACTTTAGTGCGAGTCAGTGCTTTTTTTTTCGGAAATGTAGCTGGAAAGACATTCAACATACCTCTGGAAAGAGCAAAAGTCTGGACTCGCACTGGAATCGATCCCATAACCTCTTGCCTGTGAGTCAGGGTCACTACCACTGCGCTTTCTTGTTTCATAACTTCTTCCAGAAAATCGTTCCGCAGATAACGAATAGATTTGAACTCAGCGATTCGAGGCACGTATACACGTACACATTTCATTCCAGATAGCCAGACTGACCAATTGACCTTTCCTTGTTAGGAAGTTCTTATAATGCTTGAGTTGTCCTGTGATTGATCGTCAATAAACCCGTTTGTTTTAGTTACCCTTCTTTTCCAACTGGGAGAGACTCATCGCGAAATGCAAGCCACTCTTGAAGCGGAGCTGGCCGATGCAATGAAGGAAGAAGGAGATGATCTTAAGGGTTTGACGATGCTGAGAAGATCGAAGTCAGACGATGACGATTTGCTAGAAGAAGAGGATCTGGATACGGCACAGCGTCGACGAATTGCTGAGACTCGCACGGGGTATGGGTAAGATTTTCGTTTATCGCTTCTGATTTTTTTCTTGGCCTTTTCTGAAGAAGGGAACAATCGGAGGCAGCGATCACAATGGCTGGAGGGCGCTGCGGTTTTGATGACGTCATCAAA
>MU883981.1:0-23897 GCA_036418205.1 Ostertagia ostertagi | reverse complement strand
GTGTTGATAGGATCACAGTTTCTCAAATTGATGGAACCGTGGTTGTTTGAAGGGGTCATTTCAGGCGGGTTTTTGGCCACTTTTTCGAAACATATTAACCGTAACTTAACGGTGGTTGGGGTCGAATCGACATCATTCCAATTCATTCAACATTCAAATCATTCAACACATCAATCGACAATCGAGACCTTCACGGGGGATTTGGGATTGACGTGCCACAGTTGACTCTGCGGCCTGCCGCAGCTAGTTTTTCGTTCCGAGCGCCACATTGTCGGCAACAGTGGTTAGTCCACAAAACGAGTTGGTGTGGCATGGGAGAAAACAGCGGCAGTAATCAATGGATGGAGGATTGGCATAAAACACGCTAACCCATATTTATGGTGATTGTCTTGGTTCGGGAGCGGTTGTCCTCCTAACCCTCCAACACGACGCGTGGTTCGGGGCCCCTCGTGGACTTTCCCAGGCACACTTCGTCCTATGGGTCCTTCCCGGGGACCGTGCGATCTCCCACATGCATGACCTCACGGGTTCCTAACCCAGGAACGGGGCCTGGTGAGCTAAAACGAGCGTTGAGAACGCTATAATAAAAGCAGCACATAAAGACCAGCTGCGCCATCGTCGTGCCTCAGCCCTGGCGCTCCAAGCTTACCCTTGCTGCGATACTTGTACACAACACAGAATGACCTCACAATTTATTGGCGTTAACTTCCTACAACTGAACTTCCTGCCGAGCGTGGAGAAGCCCGGCCAACGCTTGTAGTCGTCATCGAGAGCGGTAACAGCGGTAACACGGCCTGCAGCCGATAGTGTCCCTCGGGTGTAGCGGGACACTAACTTACCAGCGCTCCGAGCGAACGGGACAGCATGCCCGAACATGCTGACGGGTAGCAGGCACCCCTAGCCGTTCGCCTTCCTCGCGTTGCCCGACGACCGTCTCTCCCGGAGGAGACGAAGAGCGCCGACTGGCAGAGGCGACCCTTTATATAGCCTCGGCTGGAGGCGAGCATGCCCCACTCGTTGTGTATTCGCCGCCAACACGACCTAGCGGCGCGACAGAGTTCGCGCGCGCGGTGCGCCCGCAAGTGATTAAAAGTGGGGATAAATGAAGAGAGGTACTGAGTGTATGGTAAATGCTCGGTAATCCCTACTATATATAAAGCGCTAGTCTGTCTGTCTGTGTGTGTGTGTGTCACGAAATTCATAGCACGCGCAGCAGTCGTCAGGAGTTGATTTTTGATATGATATAGGGGGTGGGACGGGAACATATTTGGTGGGGACAGAAAGTGATAACGACTGATAAAGAGCGCTAGAACGCAAATTTCACGAAATTCATAGCGCGCGTCCCAGCAAGCAGGGGCGTTGGTTCCATGAAGTGATGTGCAGGGTGGGACGGGAACATATTTGGTGGGAGGACAGAAAGTGATAACGGCTGATAAGATCCGATAAGATTCGTAAGAATGCAAGTGTTGAAAAATTCATTGTGTGAGGCCCAGCAGCATTGAGGCAGCTGTCCCTTAGATTTGATATAGGGGTTGGAACGGGAACATGCTTTGGGGGGGACCAGGTAATAATGGCTGATAAGATCTGATAAGAAGCGTTGGAATGCAAGTGGCAGGAATTTCATAGCGCGCGTCCCAGCAGCAGTGGGGCGTTGTTGGTTCCATGACGTGATGTGCAGGGTGGGATGGGAACATATTTGGGTAAGGGGGGGGGGGGGTAGGAAAGTTATAACAGTGATAAGTTGCATCAAGACGTTAGAGTCAGTGTATCCACGAAGCTAAAAGCTCGTTTTACAGCAGCATTAAGGCGTTGTCCCTGAGAAAAGACGTAGATGGTGGGACGGAAGCATGGAGGGGGGGCAGAGAGTGACTGCTGATAGGGGTGAGGTAACGAGCAGCTCGAGGACGGGAGAGTCACTGAAGTTGTTGTCCAGCTGCGCGATGAGAAAGCATTTCGTTTCAGTCGCCAGTATCGGAAATCTTTCCACCGCTAACCTTTCCAATCATCACAAGATGGTCGGTGTTATGAATACCAGTTTAGCTCCGCCCGCTACCGCGCGCATGACACGGAAGCCTTGAAAAACTGACAATCGGTGAAGCTTTGGGTTTCACCGCTTAACTATAGCTGCTTCGTTAAATGCATTACTGTCCGTTGCCCATCTTGGCTGTATCTCACTGTTTGATAAGCGCAGTGAAGTGCACAGCTAAAGTGATGTATGTAAACAACCACCATGCATCGAGAATCGAGGAAATTTAGCGGTCGAATAATTTTTGGTAATCTCAAGACGGAATGCCCAGTATTCACTATCAAATTTATTAGAGCATCCCATTCATCCTCAAGAACTCTAGAAGGTGTAGCGGTTGAAAGGTGTTTGAATTTACAATTATAACGCTAATGAAATGATATTGAAATGAAATGCATTATCTGCAATCTGGTTTCGAGTAATCTCTACGTTCGTACGCATATCGTAATTATCAGTCCTCATCTGTCGTTATCACTTTTTGACCCCCACCAAATATGTTCCCGTCCCACCCCTATATCATGTCCCAAAATCAGCTCCTGACGACTGCTGCGAAGCGCACTATGAATTTCGTGAAAATTGTGTTTCAGCGCCTCTTATCTGCTCTTATCAGTCGTTATCACTTTGTGACCCCCACAAAATATGTTCCCGTCCCACCCCCTATATCATATCTTGAAACCAACTCCTGACGACCACTGGTGCCCGAGCTATGAATTTCGCGACACTTGCGTTCTAGCGCCTTTTATCAGCCCTTATCAGTTGTGATCACTTTCTTTACCCCACCAAATATGTTCCCGTCCCACCCCCTATATCATATCTTGAAACCAACTCCTGACGACCACTGGTGCCCGAGCTATGAATTTCCGGTCAGACAGACAAACACATACACACACAGACACACACACACAACCGCTTAGCCGATTATATATAGTAGGATATTGTTTGTGTTTGCATGCAATATCATTACCACCAGAACTTAACTCAACCGCTAAACCTCCCCAGCATCCAAACATGGTGGTTGTTTTCCGCTAATGGCTGATAGTAAGCAGTACAAGTAGTTGTAGTTAGTAATCCAAGCTTATTCAGCCGCTAGAAATGTCAGTCCCAATGGTGGATGTTTATGGGTATTGAAGAAGCTCGAGAAATAGCTGCGTTTCTCTCGTGTGCTATACAAACCTTTGACATCATTCAAAAGATCGAAAGGCAAATGCTCCTCGTTTGAACCGAACAGTCCAGGCAGGGTTTCAACCATGGTATGGAAACATGCCTCAGCCTGATTGGAGTTCATGGGAAATGTCACAAACTTCAAAACTTACCTCTGAAAGGCGTTGGAAGCAGTCGAAATCCTTCAAGAGGGGCGGATCCACCGATCCGTGGTGGGGCCGCCTCCAAGCAGCTGTGCAGAGCGCTTGCTCGACTAGCGGTCGTTGCGGGACCGCCGCGCTGTATGAGGTCGATTCCATAAGAACGCAATTGAAGCGCTTCAATTTCGATTGCTGGCAAATAGTTATGTATTTGCAAGCATGCATGGCTATTTGCCAGCAGTTGCAATTGGAGCGCATGTACGGGCAGGTTCGGACAACTCGTCCAACACACGTCTCTCCCTAAACGGCAGGGGGAGTCCCTGTCTAAGCCCCTGCCCGACGTTTTTCTACTTTTTCTTTCTCCATTGACCAACTTCTCACCTGCAACGTCATTATAGGTGGTCCTTACCCGCGAATTCGTTCCTGGATTGTTGCTTTAAACAGAAGCTCTCTGTGCTCATTTCCAATGAAGCCCGCTTTGATATGCACGCGGTAGCGAGCGGAGCCAAACTGGTGTATTATAAAGAGTAACAGGATTCAGTATTTTCTGAATAAAAGAGCAGAAGTGCAATATTTACCCATCGTGACGAGGCGATCGACGTAATCATCTAAAATCTTTTCAACTTCTGCAGGGATGGTATTGCTCACTGACTTGAAATTTCGTAATCGTGGTGATCCTGATCCTGGGCCCTGAAATTGGGCAGTTAATGAAGGGAGTCTCAAAACTCTGCCAAAGAGCCATGCTCACTCAGCTTATCGAGATGGTAGATTTGTTCGGTACATGCACCATTAGGGTTTGTCTGGAGGAGGCAATACTCATTTCGAAGGCAAAACCCAGGCAGAAGTCGTGCAAACGATTTCCTACTACCTGTAGGATAGAATTCTAGAGGACATTAACAGATGTGGCATTCCCGTGCAACCGATAAAAGCGCTTAGAAGGCCCTGCAAAGTAAGCTGCTGCAACTGCAACGGTGGTCAACCTGATGGAGCGTTCATAGTTGGCGATCGTACGTGCAACCAGGCGATTAGGCGAAAGGCGGTGAAGAAAGACACATACGTATTGATTGATTTGCTCCACCCTCAGAGCGTTGTAGGCGAGTAGGCGAGTAGGCGATTAGGCGATCGCCCAATGGGCGGAGCAACAAATCAATACGTACCCTCCTCTATCGCCTACTCGCCTAGTCGCCTAATCGCTTGATCGCACTTACGGTCGCCAACTCTGAACACTCCATAAGAGTTTTCGACGGATTCTTTCGCTTTTTTCTTTACCACCGGCTCATTTCGCACAGATACATCCGTACTCATGTGCAAGAACTGCACCAATTCCATCCTGGGGCATGCCTTCAACCTGATTGGCCTGCCTGAGGTTGGGACACATCCCACAGAAACATCACATGGGGGCCATACCCACGCTATCGGCTGGTTCCTAATAGAGCCATGGATTTTTGACAAAGCAAGTCAGAAAAAGTGCCTTTTGTCGTCGGCATTCGAAGATATTTTCGCTCTGCTCCTCTTGCGGTAACGGTGATCTTGCTCTTGTTGCTCTTTTTCTCTGAAAGTGAAGCAGGTCTGGGTATAGTCTGCGATTGTTGAAATTCTCACAGTCACTCACCACAAACATTGTACAGCGTGTAGTTGTAGACCAACCACTTCCTAGTGACAGCCGCTGCCAAATAGAACTTACCGTCCTTCATTGCATGCAGTATTATATGGATCAATGATAACGCTATCACGTCTGACTGTGGTCTCTAAACATCTCTCCACAATGGAAGCATGTCGAGGGGGTCGGTCTAGATAAGGAATATGCTCTGTAACACTTAATGCAAACCTGTCTTCCTTATTTGCCGAGCAATGCCACGAACAAGGTTGCGAACATACTTTCCTCTTATGTTGCACGATGGCCTAAAGGCACGGATCGATTCAATCCTGAGAGGAATTTTCAACTCCAGTGAGGTAAGGGGCTTGAATCACAGGGTTCATTATACTGCGTGAACTGAAAGATGTGTGCGAAGGAAGCCATTGCCTCTACTTGACCGCTGCGGCCGCTGCCATTTTTATTAATCACTGCCTACGTGGGGTCTGCGCCCTCTCACTTCCGACGTGCTCTCGCGTGTTTTCCCTCCTCTTCCTCGCAGTGCTGCAAATATCCCGAGGAATGTGGTTTCTATATGCTCTCTCTTTTTCCCAACTAATCCGGGCCTTTTCATTCGTTTAATGATTTCCGAACAAATAAGCGCGACTTTACTGGTTAATGGAGTCAAAGTTTGATAGTTATCGATAACGTAGATCATCTTTCGCATAGTTTTTTAATGTTTTGATGGATCACTATCGATGTCGACTATCACGGTAAGCTCACCCGTGCTACCTCTGCCCTGGTCGCTGGCTCGTTTGAATAAGATACCCACGGGTTAGAATGAGGGTCATATTTCACTGGCTGCGCAATACGCTACCTCTCCACTTCCATTTTCGGCTGAGTATCAATTTATCCTATCAACTACCTTCATAACATACCTTCATAGCGGTGCTTCAGCATCAACTGCCTTCATATCGAAGAGGATTCCATGATGGTCAGAGAACGAATAAGGAAAAAGTATGTGGAAGGCATGTGGGCTCTGTGAGGGCATGGGACCATGCAGGTTTCGTGCATAGTTCCGAATCTTTAGAGGCTCGCATGCCTGGCAAACCTGCGACTGGAGTTGCCCACCGACGCCTCCGTGGAGACATAGGTGTAATACAGCTGCGAATAGCTGTGGTATTCATCTCATATCGCGAAAGGAGAAGTTGTGGTGCTGCGCAAGCGCAGAAGTGGCAGGATATACTCATTGCGAATGATTGTTTGTCCATTGAGTGCGGGCAGAGGGAACGCTAACTGAATTACCCTCATAAACATGGCAAGCCCTTTCGGTAAGGTTAGTAGTGGGATTCGCGAACTCATGGTTGGAAAAACAAGAAGCTTCAAGAAAGAACTGGTAGAACAAGTAATAGACGCTGACAGATTGTGACTATTAGAAGAAAGAGGTCTGTTATGACTAAGTAACTTCCTGTGCGCTGCCTTTATTTCAATTGTTTCATCAATGCAATTGTGGCGCTACCAGGGCACCATTGCCGACTGGTGTGGGTGTCTGCCGGATTTCCACTTGTTGGCTAGGGTGTTCTTCTGTCTCGGTCTCTGCTTTATTACTTCTTACCATTGACTTTTTTTCCTCTACGATGGCTGTTTCCCACTATGATAGCGGTTAGATGGTACGACTCCGATCCTCTTGTCTATTTATTAAGTATTTATGCAATGTTGATTTAGTGTTTGCATCACCTACCCAGTGTGTAAGAGCGCGTCATTGGGGCGCATAAATAAATAAATAAATAAAAAATGCGAAGTCGGCTTCGCTGGCTACAAATATGACTCGCGTGGGCGCTTGGAAGCGCTCTAAATTGTCTGTGGGCTCGCTTCTTGTGTATTGTTAACTTCTGGACAACAAAAAATCAATAAGTTTTATTTCAGTACCGCAGTGACGATTCATCATTTGCTGCTTTGAAAAATGCAATAACTTTTTCCAAGCTGTAATTGTTCAGTAAAAGGATCACGAAGAGCTTCCCGTTTTTTCCCCTCGAGCATTTTGACCATGCAAACGAGCTCGGTTCAGCAGCAGTGCTTCGTATAGTCCGCAAATGTTACTTCTCCTGAAGGATATAGGAGTAAATTCGCGTCAAACAGATACATAATTAACACAACAGTATAGTCAAAATTTTAAAGTAGAAGGTCACGACCATTCAAAAAGAAGGTGGAAGCGGTTAGTGAGGAACCTGAAACGACTGGAACCCAAGTAGGGCGGCCTAGAGCTTAAGAAGCATGCCCTCTCTTAGTCCCATTGACGCGACTTCCATAAGTGCCACCTTCTTCCACGGTAACGCTCTTTGGCAAGCGGCTAAAGTCAGACAGTGAAACGTTGGGTGGGCAGCGGCGCGCGAGACGCGGGCAGGCGCCGCTGGTCGGTGGTGAGGCCTACCCTTCCTTGCAGAAAGGCAGGCGGACCACTGAAGGGTGAGTAACGATGCGCGTTTTGGTCATCGTTACTCTCCTTTCAGTGGATCCGCTGCCTTTCGACTAGGTATACATTTCCTTCCTTTATCACCTTCCACCTTATCGTGAGATCTCCCTTACTGGTGCGGTTCACGGCGGTATGCAAGGTGTCAGTTATCTGTTGTCGTTTTGCTGTCACTGAGTAATGGTTCATGGCATACGACCACTCATTGCATTTCGTGCTAACTATGCTACTAAATGCTTCTTTTTGCTTGAGATAAGGAAAGTACCACGCTGCTGCACACACGCCAAGGTGGCTTGGGGGCAGTATGGGTCATGACTTGAGCGGAGCTATTTTTGGACAGGTTATGGGAATACCTCGACAAGAGGCCCTTCGCGCGACGAGATGACAGAAACGCAGACGGGTCAGCGGAAGCGTTGGGACGTAATACAGTACATTCTGATGACCTTGGCGTGAAATCACTGTAGTACGCGGTGCGACTCGTCCTCGCCTAATATGGTCTCCTGCTTCTGTCGCAGCCCGACCGGGCTTCCGTGTAGGGTACCCGCTTATGTGGGCCGAGGAACGTCTGGACAGGAGACACCTTCGAGCCAACGCTCTCTAGAGTGGTGACTGTTTGTTCCTAATCACAAGTTCTTCCAATCTCTGAGTGTATCGATTCTGTGGAAGAGCCGTCAAGCCAGTACATTCTGAAGTCATAAGAAACAATACAAGCAGGATATCGGGTGTATTATCGAACCTCAATAGAATCCTTCTCAGCGTCTTGGAAAATTTTATCGTGTTCCTGAAGAATTTTCTTGTTCTGCTCCGATAAGAAGGAAATGTCACCGCTGTTCACTTCAAGTTCCTGAAAAAACACAACTGTCATGTGGTCTTACCGGTTGGAACGTGGCAAGATCAATAATTATAGGGATACAAAGACTAGTTCGAGAAAAAGGATTTTCGAAAACGCCAAGTTATGCGCACCTTCAATGCGGCGGCCATTCAGCTTTCGTCTCTCCAGGTTTAACAGATGTGTCATACGTGGATGCATCAGTTTCAGCAAAAGTCCTACACTAGCATCGTTCACATCTGCAAAAAACGACACAATGAAAATAGGTCGAGAATCTTTTTCTGAAGTTTGATGGCACTACTATTCAGAACTACAGATCTTCACTCTGCAGTGGTGTAGTGGACGCTTACTTGACGCAGTTCGCGGGGATCGAATCACTGGCTAAGTGCGTTGTGCCGGCCAACTAAGCCTTCCATGCCCCTCGCGGTCGTTTATTAGGTAGTCTCAGACTTGTCTGGGAGATATAAACCTGAATTTGTACATCGGCATGACCTGTGAGCTCGCATTGTATACGGCCAATTGCATCCAAGGCGGGGACGCCACTACCGAATTAAGAAATGAAGATAGAATGTCGTGCCGCATTCCCAAAAAGGATGATCAAACGGGTCAATGTTTTATCCTTATTCTCTCAAGCTGTTTCCCGTTGACCTGCTTGTCGCACTTGGCGGACCTATGCTATTAACGAGTTGCGAAGCATATCAAAAAATCGATTCACGTTTGCTTCCTGAACGCTCTTGATTTGCTATGGTTTCATATTATTACTGAGTGTGGCATCGTTTGGTAATTTTCATGCGCGGCTGCAGAAACGTTGTCCGGCAACCGCCGAGAAAATGGAATTGATGCTGAAGCTATGCGATGTTCCTTCTAGGGAGTGGAATATGTATATGTAGCATAAGTACAGCATAGTCTTTTTCCTCGAATTGCTTTATTGGGCCATGTTTAACGAAAAACAGCTCGAGCAATGCTTTTTTTTCGAATTGTTAAAGGCACGGTAGCTCATACCGTTTCTCTCTCCCCTCTACAAGATTAACGCCAATCGAAATCGAGCAGGTCCCATCCCAAAGGCAGTGATCATTATGGCTGGAGAGCGGTGCGGTTGGCGACGTCGTTGGACGTCATTGGTGACTAGGACCCTCAGCGAGCAGGGGAGGCATAGATTGACCCGGCTTCTGAACGTCTTTCCCCCAATGAATTCAATGACGTCGCTCGAACCGCACCACCTCTCAGCTGTCGTGATCGCTTGTTTTGCAATGTCGTTCTAAGAGGCTTTTGAAAAGCATTCCATGACCTTTTGGAACAATTGTGACGGTCGCTGTCTAGGGGCCGTTCTCAGGACATCTTTGGATTACAGCTGGAAGGTATGACTTAGTTTGGGAAGAAATTTGCTGCTACGGCAACGCTTCCCAAGCACATTAATCACAGCTGCACGAAAAGATCATCATACAAATAAACCCAATAGCTAACATGAGTAGTATCATGTAGTATATAATGGAGTGTTTAAGCTGGCACTTTCTAAGGCGTTGTTTGCCTATTTGTCTGCGGCCCCGCCAACCTCTCATTAGTTCCTCTACGAGAAGTTTTTATGTACACAAAAGGAGCTTACCGCACGAAATTTGCACTTTGATTTGTCGATTTCGTAGTCTCTTCTTCGCTGATGATATCACGAATGATCGCTATCGTTGATATCGAGTCGGATCGGAACGAAATCGATCCTCGCCTGTGAAGCACCACAAACATAATGTATGTTGTAGTGGTACGGTGTTGACTAACAATAGAAAGGTTAAATCTCACGAATAGTTGGCCTGGAGTTGAGTTGGAGCATTGGATGTCGACTGGTAATTCACGGTCACCGAGTCACTCGGTGGTGGTTTTGACGGGACTCCTGGCACAGTCATCGACAGCCATGAATGAGCTTCAGCTAACGAGAAGTTGCCTGAAACGAAAGTTTCAACAATTCAGAGATTTCTACAAATAGATCCAGATAGAAGACGGGGAAATCATTTCGGTCGAAATCATAATTGTGACCCTATTTTAAGTAGTTTACAAACTGAGCCGAAGAAGGGTACAGGGCGCATCCAAGACTGCTTAGTTTCGATTACAACGTTTTTTCGACAATTGGAAAAGACTGTAGTATGTAACCTGGAAGACTATTTTATAGTCTACATAGGTCTCAGAATTACACCTACTGTTCAAAATTAAGACAGCATTCCTGAAAAAAATAAAATATCGAATGTTTCGTATTTCTAAGTGTACGTATACAAATAGGCGCCCATATTATTTGGGAGGTGGGGGGGGGGGGGGAAGGAAGGAATATAAGAGAGTAAACCACTCACAATATTTGGCTCAGGGCCAACCGTTTTTTTTTTTTTTTTTTTTTTTTTTTTCGTATAGCACTATTCGAACGGAAGGAGGTCGCATTTGTGGGGAAGGAGATTTCATTTTAGAGTTGCAAGGTTACCATTGTGAGAAGAGGTTGATGGGGGGCGTTGAAGAGGGTTGCGTTTGGGACGGGTTGTCAACGAGCTCGGCGAAAGTTTCACTGAGGTTTAGAGTACAATAGAACGACATTGTGGATTGTCCGCTTCATTTTACCTCCCCGTCGTTTGAGGAAAAGGTTGCGGGCTTGAGTGTGTCGACTGGTTCAGAAATCAATTTACGGTATAAACAGCTCATGAGGTGGTGTGGATGGTACGTGGTGATGTGAGCGGGGTCGCATGCGAGACCTTCCTAAAGGGGTCGAAACTTTCAAAAACGTGCGAGCGTGGTGGTTTGGCCTGCTGATGGATTTTGTCTCAGGCTATCGGAGCAGGGATTTCAGAAAAAGACTGTGAAAAGTTCTTATTTTCCTGTCCGTTTCTCCTAAGTTAGTTTCTAGTTCACTTATCATGCCCTCCAAATGCCTTGTTTTAGAATGCGCCACCCCTACCCCCGCCCCCCCCGCAAAGTCCATGGGAGTGCCGATAAATAAGATTAATAAAAAAATGTGAAATGGAAAATACACTACACCGAATGACAACGTGTTCATCTGGTCGGTTTACATCGAATGAATGTACGCGATTGTGGGAGGAGAGAGGCTTAACCTCGTACGAGCGAATCTGAATGGTCCAAATAATGATCACTTTTGCTCAACTTCATATAATGTATGCTATACGAAGTTAGTCGCGCAAGTATGGTATCGATTGACTGTGAATCATCATTGACTACTATGCACCCAACCGCATATGTCATTCATAGGTGTGAGAGTGCAGTGTACACTTTTATTCACATGACAGGACACTTATTATTGAACTTTCTCATTTGGCCATCTACACATGGAAAATAAGCTGAAAAAAGGCCACAACCCGTGATCTCGGAGTCTCGGCAAGTTTGAGGACCACATTATGGCTCTGAGGGACCATTGTCGTTTGCTGCAGGGGTTCATCTGGAAGTTACTCATCCCCCATGACTTTGATTCTATTCTTCTTCTCAGAGGCACTCCGATTTTCTAGAATATGATCTTCAACAATTTTTAGATCTATCTGCGTTGGCCTGACAATGAGATTGATGCCTTTTAGCCGTCCTCAATCTCCACAATGCAGCTTTTGCTTCTCGCTCTTCAAGGTTCCAACATTATTTGATTAGTAAATAATAAGCTAGGTAAATATATAAATAATAAATATCTGCGTCGCATTTCATAAATTTTCATGCGGGTGGGAAGGAACTAGCAGCAACTCATAGGGTGAAAAATCGCGTCAGGACGAAGATTGCCGTATCCCAAATTCTTTCCTAACGGTAGTTCTGAAGACCTCTTACCCAATGATTCAATGAATGGATCACTAGTTAGATTAATCGCAGCCAGATCAGAATTTCAATCCTCAGTCTGGGCGCGGTACTGGTCTTCCTTGACCTACCGTGTCTGCCTCGATGACGACACAGGAGCGAAATGAAAACTTCCCTCTGTTCTATTTATAAGCCTGATGAAACGGGCATTCTGCATCATAAGGATGGTAAAAAAGAATATTGGAATTGCTGATCTCACCTGAACGGTCTTCGGATGCGTTTTGGGGCAGATGTAGACCACAACCGGACCATGCGTTCCTTCGTCGACCTTCACACGTAATTCGATCCGGCTCACATTCGCTTGGCAACGGTATGAGGCCAAGAGCGACCACGGGTTCTAAAAAGTGAATGCATCAGGACTGCTTAGTGCTGTTGCGAAAACGGGGCCTGAGCAGATTTTTTTGAGCTTTTTGCACCTCGGCTACCATAGGTGCACGAGAAGAGTCACAGAAATCAAGTGAGAGACAACGTGGAACGAACAAGGAATGGCATCACTCCATGATCACGGTTGTATACCAAACGGGTTCTTATTATACAGTTGCTCTCAGCTAGAAAATGAGCAGTTGGCTGAGAGTCTTTTAAATGCTACTGGCGCGCGCCCCATGCTCGCATTGACAATGTTCGGCGGGGCACGGGTGATTGTATTTGAACCTGTTGGAACGGGTCTGCGGAGGGACAGTGTTGAATTTTGTACTCGTGGTGTAATGGGACCCGTATGAAGGAATTATGGATCATTTATTATTTTTTATCATTACAATGGTAAAGACCGGATCAGGTGCGTCCGAAGAAGAGTAAGCACAGTGACGTCAAGTGTCATTATTCGTCTCGTGACCTCGAATTTGAACGAGTGCCTGAAGTTTCGTACAGTCATCTCTTGCTGTTTCGAAAGGGACTGGGCGGATTATGTGCCAGCTTACTATCGTTATAACGTGGACATGTCATATGATCGCGAGTGCAACCTCTGTATGGGCGTATAGGAAGATCCATCCAAAAATCTATAGGCGGTAGCTCGTTTCGGCGCTCTTGGAATGCATAAGTTGAGAAGCACAATGACGCTTAATTTCGAATAAACTGTACATGTTGGCGGTGGACGAATTGATGCTCGAAAAGCACATTGAGACTTTCTGGATTTCGTCCTTCCGCCCTTCGAATTTCCGACTTTCTGATGAGATAAGCGGAGACTATAGCGGTAGCCAGTGATCCATCTGGTGTAGCTCTCTTCTTGACCTTGAAGGCGACCAAAAGGGTGTCTGGAATATGCCGGTTCCCGCTCATTACTACCAGGATTACAGTTGGTTCGATCACTGAAGGCGCGTGCCACCGATAAAATGGGTGTTAGAGCCAATAATTTCGGGGACAAGGGATTCCGAAGAGGAGCAAAGAACCGAGGAAACCAGCAATATCATGCGCTAGGCTCTTTCGTAAGGTCAGTCGTGACGACGACAGCTGCGCAAGAGAAGCAAATACCGAAAGAGCATGCCTTGCTGGAGAGCGCAGACGACACGGCAGCTGTGTACGGACGATAGGAGTACAACCCATGTCCAATAAGATGGAGCTCGGCAAGGCCTAACCCTTGTCACCTGCTTAGGCAGGTGTAAAGGTACATCGATCCCCTTTCACCAAGTAGCTCTAAACTCGAATGCACTGAGGGAACCACTCAATGTCTACTTTGCTGTGCGCATGCTTTTCAGTCATGAAAAATTTAGTTGCATTCGATGAGAAAAAAGAGTTCGAAGCAAAAAATGAAAAAACGAAAACTTTTTCAAGAAATGGTACATTACGAAAATACAAAACGCTGACTCACATATTCACTTTGTGCTTGTTGACAAACAACTGACGCGTTTCTTTCCACCTCAACTAGCCGAGCAGGCATTTTACTCTAAATGGTGGGACTTTTTGACATGGACAGCATGTTTTTCTTGATATACCGAAAATTTGTACGAGACTCACCTGGACAATAATAAAGTCAATTGGTATTACAAGTTCAATGGTAAGCGAATAGGCGTTGTGTTGTGGTGAAATTCGAAGGAGTCGTGAATCTGAAAGTACAAACACATGCCGACTTATTGAGGAGTCATACTAACCATTTCCTAAGAACGCAAGTAGAGGTTGGGCCCATAGAGTTTAATTGGCATTGTTTGTAACACTGCGTTAAATGATTCCAATTCCATCTCTTCTACGATCATGGTAGGGGCACGTCACTATTAACCATCGGCCAAATCGATATCTATCAATGAATATGGATTCAGGTACGCTGACTTTCATGCACCCTGAACCGAAGTGGCTAAAATTATGGTACAGTTCAGAACACACCAAACCAATAAAAGTTAGAATTAACACCCTACAGCGAAAAATAGTGTTTTACTGCCTACCTTCATTTTTTCTACCAGGCTCCTACGTAAAAACAATGATTCCTCGAACGGCCAACACTCCGATCGCTGAGATGTCCCAGCCTATAGTGTGAAAGCAATGGATCCAAATATGTCATACAAATTTGACATTTATAAAACCCACTAAATGTCCGGTGTAAGCCGATTGTTTTCAAAAAAACCTTTCTTGTCAATAAATCAATAAGACACAATAAGACGTTGACGTTCTCGCATCAATACTTGTCTGCACAGTTCTCAATTCTCGTCTCAAAGAAATGTAATTCCCATCAGCAATCAGGCACACCATACTGCAACTTACTCTTTGAAATCCCAATTCGATCGGCCCAAAACTTAGCAGCAAGCTAACACACCTGCCGCCCTAACAGCCGCTTCAGAAGTAGAAAGAGATACTTCGTAGCACTCTCAACGCCCACAAACGAGAACACCAATCTTCTCTCGCTACCTCCTCAAGTTCCTCTACTCCAACGCTCTGGTCTGGCAACTCCTCTTCCTGCTATGCCCTTTAACTTATGAGTAAGAAGCGCCTAGATTTTGCTGCCTCAAATACATCTTAAGCTCCACTGATCAGAGACGAATTCGACCTCCCACCACCCGATGACTGAGTAAAGGCGAATGCGTGCGCTCCCAAAAGAATAATCAGTTTGACAACAGTTTACTCTTCATTTATAACTTCCAATAAGAACTTCTCTTGACTTATCAAGCAGTTACCAGTTGTTGAACATTGTTACAAGTAGAGACATTTCTTAATTAGTACTATTGAAGCAAAGAACTGAAGTCATGGCTTGGTGGATTTTGATATGAATTGGTCAACTATCTAATAATTCAAACTAACGTTACCAACTAAACAGCACAGCAAACACCTTGCGGATCCGGCCTCGCTTGGAAAGAAAACGAGTCGAGGTTTAGATCGTCCGACTAGAAACATATATGTGGTCCCCCTAATATCTTAAACATGCCCAGCGGACAATCGCATTGAGGGAGTCAACGTTGAATTTCTTTGCGTATCCGTTTGTTTTAAGAATTTTATTGAAAACCTCTGAAGAGGGCCCACCGTGGTGTGCTCCAAATAAATCAAATAATGGTTGAGAGGTCATGATCATTTCCGAAAAGCGCTTACTTGAGCTGTTGAACCTTAACGTTGACATTTGCTGCTTTCGTGATCTGCGAAACGGCCCCAGATTTCGATGTTGTCAAGGAGAATAGCCAGCCTGAAAAATGTTTTCATGCTTTGAAATCCAGGAACATATTGGAAGCATATAATTCGAAGCAGAAGAGGAGGGGCGAAGGAGTATAGGAGAGAGGTTAATGGGAGGAGACATGGGGCTGCCAGAGAGAAGGGGTATGAAGGAGGTATAACACATTCAATAGTGAGGTGGTTAATGGAGTACGTCATGCTGCTATTCCGTGGTTCCTCCCTACCCTGTGATGCGCGCGATAGCGGGCGGAGCAAACCTGGTAGTTCGAATATTATAGGCGATAAATTTTATGAATCCAGGAGAGGGCGAAAGGCGCGTCTTCTAACAACCATGTCAGAGAATCGGACCGTATGAAGGCCACCATTTGGTGTGGGAGGGTTACAATTGTACGGCATAATCCATGGAATCCGTTAAGTACAACAGGGGAACAAAGCATCCTCACTTGAAGGAGAGCCGAAGCATGCCCATATCAGGAACAGCAACATAACGCTGTGGAATGGCCAAGTGGTCAGTAGCGTAGATGACGACTTTGTGGCTTGCTTTCAGTTACTGCCTCAAGAGAGCTAATATCGCCGATAGATAGAGGCTTATCAGAGGCTAAGGGTGTTGAGGCTTGAAAACGAGGGACCCGGTCACGTTGGGTGGAATAATCTTCATGGTCTTATCCACACTGAAAACATCTTCGCAGAATATTTGAAACAACACCAGTGAAGTGCAGAGGCTTTTGAGGAGCTTGTGAGGACCTGTCTCATTAATGTAATTATATCTCAGATCTCGATGCCTGACAGTGCAGGTACTGACAGCACATAAATAGGGAACATTCCTAAAGCTCACATGAATCATGTACCTGTATAAGTGCAGATGATAATCTCGTTTTCTTCTTCAGAAGTGACACGTCCACAATCCAGACCCGTGATCGACTCATCGCAGTGCTGAAATATAACTGAGGAAGTCTATTATCAGGAATAAAGGACACCATACAATCATTATCCTTCTATTTTATAAAGCGCTAACTTTGTGTGTCGGTTTGTGTATCTGTATGTGTGTGTATGTATGTATGTGTGTCCGTCCGCAAAATGAAGTGAGTGAGAAGGAAGCTCATGGGATAAACAAACCGCTAACAAATCGGGTAGCTTACAGGATTTGAGATATCAATGTTTTGTAGCAGGATAGTTGTGATAACACTCTTAGGGCTATATAAACACCTGCTTAGCACACTTCCGTTCATTCCACATGGTGCTGCAGTGGCAGCTGGAGGGCAGTGGAGAGAGGAAGGGAGGATGAGGAAGGGAAGCGAAAAATCTACCGTCATATCATGATTGTGTCCCTTCTACTGTATGAAACACCATTGTGTTGCATACGCGTCACTTCCAGGAGGTGTTGGTGTCACAGGAGGAAGGGACCATAGCGGAGGATAGAAAGCTTGCGCATTAAAGGAAGGTCCCGGCGGTTGACGGGGGACTAATCTGGTTTTATATAATAATAATTAAGGTAGCGCCGGTCGATGAACCTTGACAAAAAAATTTGAACTCACGTATGATCCATTTAGAGTAGCGCGATCTCGCTTTCGACTGATGAAATTCCAGCAGCAACACACAAACACAACACACCCACACTCATCTTTTCATAACACACTACCCAGTATCATCGGGGTAATCGGAGTCTCGTGAATGGATAACAACTTGATACTGATGCCTGAGTGAGCCTGTCATCACCTGTAATAAATAAAATAGAGCCAGTCCTGTTAAAACCCGAAGGATGCCTTTAGAGGGAAGAAAGTCATGCAGCAGAGACGTGCGCGTTCACTATCATTGTTTATGAGCAGTGAACGCCCTCAGAATGGCCTTCCTAAAAAATCCCGTCAAACCATCGAAAGGGAGAGGGCCCTTCGCTAAAACTCATCTCGGTGACCCGAGCACGGTATTGATGCCAACTGATGAAGCTAAACTATAATAATAGATGCGCAATGTTCTAAACTGGTTGAAAAAGAATAATATGGATACATTGTCGAAGAGAAGCTAGCGATGAATGAACAACACAGGGTCGGGGTTGACACAGCTGACATCGGTAGATAGGTCGTCCTTTACCATGAGCTAGAAAACGACCAATCGAATTAAATAAGAACTTCTGAAGAAGTAGTAGACACTGTGAAAAAATAAACCGATACCCTTCTGCGGAAGATGATTACCATGAAGCCTTATCAATGACAAGCAGTAAAGTCGTACAGCTTCCGTCTTCAAAATCGTCTACAGAATGAAAGTCTTTTGCTGAGAGGGGTCAGGGTATTTCTTCTTTTATTTACGTTCGAAATGATTGCGCGGCTTTGATCTGCTTTTGAGCATCACACCGAACAAAGGTGCAGTGGTACGCTTACACGCGCAGACTGTCGAGTCACCCGAGGCCAACCAAGCCTTCCATCCCTCCGGGGTCGGTTAATTGGTACCAGACTTGTCTGGGAGGATAAAAACACTGACTTGTACATCGGCTGGCCCCCGCAAGTCATTGTATAGGCCACATCGCATTCAAATGCCACTGCGAATGTACAAATGGAAGTAATAACCGCATAACTTCTCACCTTTTATCCTCTCAAGCCCCAAAGACTCCGATCTTAAACCCTGGTAGGCATGACAAGGTTCGATGAAAGATTTTACCCAAAGTTTTGCTTCAGGCGTACAAATGGCTTCCTTCCTTCTTTCTCACATCAGATAATTAAGACTCAATAATGATTCGCTCCTTCAGGTAATCCTCTTAACGAGATGTCTTTCTCCAATGCAATTGCTCCACCTCTGGCTATAGTGGAGAGAGGGGATGGAAGAGCGCTGTAAATTGCATGCAAAACTGATTTTGTGATATTGTTTCAACACGTCCAAATACATCCGCCTCCTCATCGTCACGTCATGATTACAGTATAATACAGTGAGAGAGTCAGGTCACCTTCCCTCTCCTTCCATTTGCAATTCTGAATTTGATAGCAAGAGCAAACTCAAATCTACAATAATAGAATCTGACATCTCGTGATGAAATTTCAGGATGAAGAGAGCATTGTTCTCCTCACTCTTCTCGCGGTATGCGTGAGCGCAGGCTTGATCGACTTCAAAAACCCTGCTGGCAGCATCAAGGGACTAATCAAGGATAAAGTTATCGACAAAGCTAGAGAAGACTGCTGATCGCATCAAGGAGGTAAGGTAGTTGTTGCTATATTCGGCTGTGATCTACACCGTATTGAACTTCTTAGGTCTTCGACAGCAACATGGCTGCTTTCAAGAAAAGGATAAGCGGCCTTAAGGATAAGATCCTGAAGAAGCTCACTTTGACCAAGGAGCAAAGAGCGGAGCTACTGGAGAGACTGAAGGTTTGCACACTTTGTCAAGGTAGCTATTTGTAGCTAGTGACTTGAAGATATTTTAGCTATTCAAAAGAAAGTCCGTTGATAAAGTGCAACCGATGGGCGACTCGATTGAGGAAGTCAACATGAATAGCCACATTGCCGACGCTCTTTTCCAAGGGGATATGGTACTTTCAAAGTTCGTCTTTACAAATTCATTTCTTTTTGTTATTACGAAACAAGCGCAAATGGCTCGGAATGCAAAAAAGCGTCATTAAGACAAAAGGACCGGGTTGCATGCATTGTAAATTTCCTTCTCGGGGGATTCCTTAAATGCGAAATTCCGTCAATACTTCTCGACATACTACTAGAAAGAAAGAATAGCCTATCTGAAGGCACTGCCTAGTTCGACTTTTTTATAAACATAAGGAAGTTTGCAGGGAGCAGGAAGATCAACTTGTTGACGACATCAACGACGACGGCACTCGCCCCAAACGACAAGCTATGAGAGATCCACGATACCCTGGCAAAAGGTGGCATGAAGGGGTTAACTATTTCTTTGACGACAATGCAAGTCAGTTTTGTCAAACTCTAATCATCAAACACAGAACGCCGACCTAGAAACCCTCAGCTAATGTTCAGGCCCAATAGTTAAAAGTGTCTTCAAAAAGGCGACGGAGCTATGGAAAGCTGATACCTGCATCGATTTTAAGGAAGATAAAAATGGTTAGGAAAAAGTGATAAGAAATGAAAACAGGGTACCGCAATTATCAATTTCAGCAAAGGACAGAGTACGTGTGTGGGTAGGGACCGGATGTTGGTCGTCTGTTGGCAGAGTTGGTGGCATGCAGAACATTTCACTCGGCCAAGGCTGCGAATCAGTAAGCTTATCGCTCAGTGATGCTTTTGCGAAAACCGGGAAAGTTTCTGAGCACACAGTGAGATGTTCTGATAGGAGCCTTTCAAAACTGGTGCCTAACCTACAACTTTCATGAGTCCAACAAAAGCCGTGCAACCACCTTTTCGCTCTCTTACAGCTTAGCATGAAAATAGCACTGTTTCACGGTCTCATCGTGTTTTTATGGTATTCGATGGATTTAGGTCGGAACCGCAGCTCACGAAATCGGCCATGCACTGGGATTCTACCATGCGCACTCAAGACATGATCGTGACGAATTTATCACAGTCGACGTGGCTAATATCAGGGTGCTTTATAAGGGAACCATGGACTGGTCGCCATATATGATGTTCTTCAAATGTTTCAGCCTGAATGGGTTGACCAGTTTGTGCTGCGAACGATCGCAAACAATTACAACTACAACCTCACGTATGACTGGGGCAGTATAATGCATTACGGAGCTACAAGGTAGAAGAATGCACACGTAATAGTGTAGCGTCTCACGGAAAGTTGAGCCCCTTTTTGTAGCGCTTCTGCGAATAGGAAGCCGACAATGGTACCAAAGGATGCTAAATACACAGAAACGCTTGGTTCGCCTTTTATTGGCTTCTACGACCTGCTTATGATCAACAAGCACTACAAATGCACAGGTAAATTGTTTGCAATCCAAAGTTAGCGCGTCAAATCTCATATTGATTGATTTCTAGACAAATGCAAGGATAAGCCCACGTCTTGTCAAAATAATGGATTCCCTCATCCTCGTGACTGCAGCAAATGCATTTGCCCCAGCGGATATGGTGGCCCGCTATGTGACAGAAGGGTAGGTTTTCGCTCGCCGTTTTAACAGGAGGAAACGATGTGGTAGCGTGAAGCACCAAAATTTCGCGTGGTGTCTGAATCGAATTTGGAGCATAAAATCTGGACCTCAATCCATAAAGGAATGGTCAGATTGTGTCTGGCAGAAACAGATTGCCTGCAGAAGAAAGCGTTGATCTTGGTACAATCGGCCTCCCTGATTTATTGTATCGAATCCAATTTAGCCAGCTGGGTGTGGTGAGGAATTGGTGGCAAGCGGCCAATGGCAGCAGTTGAAGGACAGGCTCGGCGATACAAGCTCAGGTGTCGTTCAGCGCGAAGACTTTATGAAGTGTAACTATTGGATCAAGGTTTGTCACTCGCGTACAAAAATCTTTGTGCTTTCAAGTCGTTTTTATTAAGGCACCAGCTGGCAAAAAAGTAGAAGTGAAAATTGTTAGCTTCACCGACGGTGTTGCCACTGATGGATGCCCCTACGCTGGTGTTGAAATCAAAACACATGCGGACCAACGCCTCACAGGTTACAGGTACTTTTCTAAAAAAGAAAAATGTCCCACAAAAAAGCATGGTATTTTCTGGGAGAATCTTCTAGGTTTTGCTCAAAAGACGACAAAAACACGATTCTGACTTCGACTTCCAACATCGTTCCAATCATAACCTACAACCGATCGGTGTCACCACAACTATGTTGGAGTACCGCTACGTTTAGAGACACTATCCGGAAGTTCCAAGAATTTTGTGCCAGCAAATAAACACTCTCACATACAGTGTGCAAGCCTACATACAGATCTTATTGCGCGTAGACTCTGAGATCGGGCTACCGAAGACATCAGAGTACTTGAAGGCAGCAATAACAAAGACTGTGGAATGCGAAAGTCTAGGAGATGGATACGCGCTGATGAAGCATAATAGAAATCAAATTATGCGAAGCATTCAAGACGGATGACTATGGTGATTTTAGGCGGGCAGGCCGGGGGGGCGCGGGGGGCGGGTATTTGAAGACGGAGAGTTTTGGAGGAACGGCATGAACGTCAAAATGTTTTATAGAGGCCGACTAGAGAAGATTCTGCGCAATTGTAAGAAGATTCCCCTTATGTTAGCTCAGAAGACGTTTCCTACTCATCTCACATGCGTCGTGAATGATGTGGATAACCGCACCAACTTCGCTCACGACAATGTTCGCCAGAAAGGTGGCCAGGTTGTCTTAAAAAGGGATTAGACAAGAGAGCTCTTTCTTATCTGCCTTCTCCTCAATGTTCCATTGATTATTATGTTACGAGGCCAACTGTTTCCTAACTGTTCACAGAATTTTTTAGATCAAGAAGGGGTTTACTTTGGTGAGCAGACCTTCTTTCCTATCGCAAGCATGAATCCGTACCTACCTAGATCACTCCAGCTTCGTGCTTAAAATTGCGCGGTTAGGGCGCTAATCCTTACGGGCCTGCAACCATCGACCCCGATTCCAACGCTTTCCCACCACCGCGCAAGATGGTGAGATCAGCGTGCATTGATGTAGAGATCAGTGCTCTCTCAAACGACGTGCTCTCGCGCGTATTTTGTCTTCTTTGATCGCCCTGTCTCGCCATCGTACCACATCCGACCTTATTGAAGGTTAAGGCCTTAATTCAGCGTTCTGAAGTTCTCTTGCTTTCCTTTCCACTTTTCAGTCGTTCCGCAGCTAAGCTATCACTACGAAGCGCTCGTAGCACACAGTTAACCAAGGTTTGCCTTTGATTTGGTTCTAGCTTGTTGCTTTCATGATTTTGTTCTGCAGTCGAACCAGCACTAGGATTTTCTTAGGTCAGCACTTTTTTCGGACAGAATGGTGAATAAACAAACCGCCTTCAGACGTTGTAGTAATTTCCCATTTGATTTCACCATCTTTGGGTTTCACATCGACGAGTCCGAGTTTCCCATCTCGTGTACCGTACAATACCAGCTGCTTTGTGTGACCTTCAAATGTAAAACTTCATTATGATGAAAAGGAATAGTGCTTGAAAGAAAGATTGCTTGACGCCGTTTGGATGCTTTTGAAGTCGTGGCGATATTAGCAAACGCTTTTTTCCCACACACTGTTTTTCAACGTACGAGTCGTTATTTTCATCATACCAGGTTGATCTCGCACGAATTACGTGAGTCCGGAACAGGTGAATATCGGTCGAGGATTCCTCAACGGCACGTCGAGGATTTTCGCCTGATCAGTTACGCTCTCCCGCGCGGACATTCACACTCGCCATGCGCGAGCCGTCTGTGCTCTCCGCGCGTACGTTCACTCTCGGCACTACTCTCGCACAGTACAGAGCCATGGTCGAGGAATTCCTCGACCGTTATTCACCCTGGCCCGGAGATTTAGGGCTGGGCCAGTCTGCATTTGAGGGATTTGAGCAGGGGTTACCTAACCTTTCTCGAGTGGTAGATCAACGGTAACAAGCACCATAAAGGTGTAGTATTCCCTCCGCGACAACAAACAGATTCAGCCTTGATTCTACGACTAGAAGACAAGTTTCCACTCAACAGGGCCTTATAAAGTCGCCTTTCACCACGGTGCGCTGCAAATTGCCTGTACGAGCGCTTGGCTTCTCTTTGCTATTCACTTTACGACACTTCAACAGCCTGTCGCGTCCGCTGACTCCAGCAACATCTATAGAAAGGACGGGGGAGAGGGGGGTTTAGGAAAGGGAGGGGCTTTTACTGGCAGTAATTAAGACATCTTACCTCCATCACCCATGAACAGATAGAGTGTAGTCGGAACTGAACTCAGCTGGATCTCGTACGCTATGTTTGAGCCTTCAATTACCTGAATTATTTGTATTGACAAACTGTGTTCTAACCCTTCTATTCAATTACTTTGAATGTTGAAAAATCTGATAATGATGGAATTACAGGTACTGTCAAATATGTCCTACGTAATGATCACATGAATCTTCAGAACCTTTAAAACTTCTGAGCTCAGGTGTTTCAAGGCAGCAAACACAATGGCCAGAAGAAGGAGCAGTTTCGATGATGTAAGCCAATTCATTGGCGGAAGAGCGCTGGGAGGACGTCCCAACCATAGCCTCCAGTGCGCTGTCGGGTTTGGTCTACCAACAACATTCAGTGACGTGCCAGCTCCGCCCTCCACCCATCGCGTCCACTGCCCTTAAGTCTGATTAAATGTTAGTGTCGCTGAACCTACCCTTATCGTAGCGTCCGCACACGCCACCACTGAAGTGAACGGTCGTCCACCCCATGCACCAGCCGAAGAGATCAAGCACACT
>MU883979.1:0-11564 GCA_036418205.1 Ostertagia ostertagi | reverse complement strand
TCGCTGAATCCAGTGAGAGGGAGGATTCGTGTGCCAGGACCAGCAATGATCAGAGCAATGATAGACTGTTCGAGAGTGGATTGGAATCGGTACTTGCGTCAGATGTTGCTGGAGTCGTGTGCACGGCTCGTCCCTAAGCAACTTCGACCAGTACCGTGCGCTTCAATTCCCCTTTTCACTGCAATAGACAGACATCAAGAAGTTTCTACCTTCGAAGGAACTGCTCAATATTTTATCAAGCAAACCACTGCTCAAAAAGTGCAATTTTCAGTGTTTAATTCTTAGAAATATGACTCCTAAATTTGAAACCTCTTGCAGTACAGCACCGTACATTTAAGAAAACAAAGGTCTCATCATTGAAACAAAATTGTCCAGTAGGAAAATATGATCGTTGAAAGAATGCCAGTGCAACGAAGAAGAACTCTCAGCGACCCTCTGGCAAAAATCTTCACCAGAGTCATTTTTGACATATAAAAATTAAAGCGTTGGACTCATGCCTTCTAGCTTTTCTCCCTGATAAGTCCGAAATGATTATTTCTCGAAATTTCACAAATTCAATTCTGTTCAGAAAAACTTGCAAGCTTTCTTTGGTGTTGTATATCTGTTCACTCTGAAGGAAGGTATTGCGCTCTGAATACGGGTTTCACCAGTAGATAGCTGCTCCAACGTCATCGCATGCATTGCAAGAGCGATCAGATTTCCTTACAGGCCGTCTGTGCGCACAGCCGAGTTGTGCATGACAAAGTGACTTAGAATGGGGGGGGGGAGGGGTTGTACCATCAAGTTTTCCTCGACGTTGGAGATGGAGATGAACGAGAACTGTCTTCACACGTATGCTCTCGTTTTAATAATTCCTCCAAGAAGAGTTGAATGCGTAGAAATCAGTTTGACACGCGCAATAAAAAACTGCATTTCTCTACGCCATAATCCGTTCTTATCTCCACCAAAAATCCTCTATTATCACATTGACGACGGCGATGGGGACATACAGTAGCGGTCAAAAGTCTTCGCCGAAATTGTTTTTCGACTGTAACTTTTTTTCCGCTGAATCAAATCAATTCAAATTTTAATATGTTTTAGAGATAGTCCTACTTCACTTAAACGGCATATTTGTTTCGGATTGAGAAAGAATTAAGAATGGAAAAAATCATTTCACTAGAAATTCTCGCGTATGAGCAAATTCCAAGTAGGTTTCAAATTACTCTAGCAAGCTTACAATTCAACAAAACAATCTTACGCATGATGAATAACACTGGGCAGGTCCAATACTTTGTTAATGATCTTCTGGGTTCGCTGAAATACTAACAAGGCCTAAGTAAGGAATCAGTCATTGAATGCACTGTCTACTAGGGCAGCTTCCTCCACTTCTCTTGAAATTTGACGAGTTTCTCGCCCATATTCCCGGCTCTTATTTCCACCAAAGGTATCCCTACTCTTTCCCATAATGTTTCGATGGCGCTCGGGACATTGGTGTGAATTGTTCCCTTCGTTGAAAGCGCGCCATGCTGTCGAAACCAATCCTTCACAGTGAAGGTGCGATGCTTTTGGTCGCTCTATAGCTAGAAGGCGAACTCAGTCACGTACAGTTTCATACGAGCGGATACGAAACTCCTTCTAGAATCTATCTGATACGTCGGCATTCACCACTTCTCTAATCCTGTGCAGTTGTAAAACTTCTTTTACGGACTACCACACGCGAGCCTCCGCCAAGTTTTACATACGGCAGTTAATTCCTTGGATCGAAACGTTTTTCCTCAGGACCGCACACATTCCTATTTCAGTCGCCGGCAAACATCTTGAATTACTCTCGTTGGTCCGCAGGACGTTGTAGCCCTATGGGGATCCCCACTTTAGGTGTGCGTAAGCCACATTTCGCCCCCGACCAGTTCACCGCCGACTAACTTCGCAGTATTCGCAATCATGTGAAGGCAGCCTATACAGTTGGGTTCTAGAAGGAGCTCTTATCCACGTGTATGACAGCTGCCCGCGACTGAGCTCGCCTTCTAGCATTAGTGCGACCAAAAGCATCACACCTTCACTGTGAAGGAGTGGCTTCGCCAGCATGGCGCGCTTTCAACGAAAGGAACAATTCACACCAATGTCCCGAGCGCCATCGAAACATTATGGGAAAGAGTAGGGATACCTTTGGTGGAAATAAGAGCCGGGAATATGGGCGAGAAACTCGTCAAATTTCAAGAGAAGTGGAGGAAGCTGCCCTAGTAGACAGTGCATTCAATGACTGATTCCTTACTTAGGCCTTGTTAGTATTTCAGCGACCCAGAAGATCATTAACAAAGTATTGGACCTGCCTCAGTGTTATTCATCATGCGTAAGATTGTTTTGTTGAATTGTAAGCTTGCTAGAGTAATTTGAAACCTACTTGGAATTTGCTCATACGCGAGAATTTCTAGTGAAATGATTTTTTCCATTCTTAATTCTTTCTCAATCCGAAACAAATATGCCGTTTAAGTGAAGTAGGACTATCTCTAAAACATATTAAAATTTGAATTGATTTGATTCAGCGGAAAAAAAGTTACAGTCGAAAAACAATTTCGGCGAAGACTTTTGACCGCTACTGTATATCCCGCGCTTTGCAGGCCACGTCGGACCGTGCGGGATATGTCTCCCGCACCCATTCCATCATTTTTTTTCGCAGATGCACGACTTCTTCCGAAGTTTTTTGTTTCTATTTTATAGATCGGATATTGATATAACTATAAACGTTGTGGTCCATGGAATAGTTAAATATGCTTCAGTTTAACAAAGGTTTCCAAAACTCGTGAACTTTTCAATTCAGCTCAAACTCACTTTGCCCTGAAGAAAGAAGTAAAATTGTGAATGGCATTTGTTTGGCCAAAACGTTGAGAACGATAAAATTGCCATGTTGTAAGAAGTTCCAAACTTTTATAGTGAAAAAGTATGCGAACTTTCCAACAAGGTCTTCAATTTGATCCATTTTGAAAACCTAATTAGGCGTTTACCCAATCGAAACTTCTGCTGGAGGAGCCACTTTGTTTGTGCTTTTATCATGTAAGCTAACTTACTTAGTCACCGCTCTCTAAAGTTGTTTATACGTTCGAGCTTCCAAAAACGGGCCTTGTTGGACCGTGCGGGGGACCGCGACAAATGCGTCGCAAAATCGCGTCGGTCCCACATGGCCAAAAACACCAAAACTCGCATTGTCGTCAATGTGTTAATCCCATTTTATGCTTGGCTGCACTGTACAGAGAATGATTCCCGTAACGGTTGAACCATCTGTACCATCTTCTAATGCCTTTTCTGCTCATCTGCGCAATGATTTCGTAATGCTTTGAGAACGTCGTCCCGACGGTACTCCCTAAAGCTACAGTGTTGAGAGTCTAGTTTCGCAATCGAATATCGATTGCATACATTCAAGGCGTCGACGTTCGAGGCCTGAGGTTCATTTACCGCGTTTCGCTATTCAGTCAGTTTTTTTTTCAGGGTTCATTATGGGCCAGACACGATATCTACAGTAAAATCCAAGTTCCCTTACCTTTGAAACCTCGGCACAGTTTCTTGCAATTGTCATCACTTAGCGCTGCGGCGATAGTAGAGCTTTCCTGCCAGAACATTTCGAACGAACGCTCCTCAAAGGCCCTCAGTTTCGCACCAGCTTTCAAGTTTGCTGAGTAGAATTAGTAACCGATGTCTCAACTCGATATTCCACTCGACAGAGGTGAAGTCGTAAGGGGAGGAAAGCGTTGTCACCCAGCGAACTTTTGATGCGTAGTCTTACTGCTTCGCTGTGCTCCCTTCCACTTGTGACACCCACCTCGCGGAGGGATACATATGACATAATTAGAGCGTATTTCATAAATATAACTTTTGAGGATCAACATCAATCATGCCGCGACATTCAATACTGAAACTGTACTTAAGTCGCTTGCAGTTTCGTTACTTCCTTCTCTCCTGTGTCTCCAGTCACTCTTCACTACCGCCAGCTTGTCTAATGCGACGCCATGTGAAAAGATAGAGAGCTGGTGAAAATCGTGTCGACTTGGACGCAGCAGTAGTATGTACCTCATACCTAAAATCGGGGTCTTGATAGTACCAACCTATTACTGATTTGATTTGAATAAACGAGTTCCATTTCATGTAATTTTAACACTGGAGCGCGGGGTGGAACGGCGCGATTTTGCAAGTGCCCCTGCACCACCTCATAACCGTGGATTTTGAACTGTAATTACGCAAAACTCCTATGCGACAGAATGTTTCCATTAAGTGCAATGTATTCAGCTCAGTTTTCTTGTCTCAAGTTCCAGTAATGAAAGCCCGACCGTAATAACTTCGTATAGGAGAATGCAATTCATCTATTTCCTTTATGTCACGAAAATATTTTCAGCAGGTTCCAAGGACGAATTTTTTTTAATCTATTAAAAAAAAAAAAGGATAAAGCATTTGCCGTTGATCAATCCCTTTTTGGGATGCGGCACGCATTCTACTTCCATTTGTACATTCGTAGTGGCGTTTGAATGCGATGTGGCCTATACAATGACTTGCGGGGGCCAGCCGATGTCAAGTCAGTGTTTTTATCCCCCAGACAAGTCTGGTACCAATTAACCGACCCCGGAGGGATGGAAGGCTTGGTTGGCCCGGGCGACTCACGACCCAGGATTTGATCCCGGACCGCTCGCGTGGTGCGCGCCACTTGTCACTACACCACTTCCGCCCATCTATTGTTAACTTAAAAAAAAGCGATTAAATAAAGAAGCCATCAGGAAAGCATATGCATTACACGACAATTACTTGGTCCTCCAGGAAGTAGTGTGTTCGCTCCACGAACAAGACTTGAAAGCACATCCGCCCACTACGTCGTCCGAATCACCCACTAGTTTAATTGTGCCTCACGAGCGCGTGCCAACAGGTGACAGACACCTGAAGCAGTTTGATTGGAGTGATTTTAAACTGGTACCTTACCAACCAATGCGTACTTGTTTATACACTCGCTTTCTGAGCTGTTACCTGTTCATGAGTGAAAACCAACTAGAGGTCCCGTTTGTCGCTTTATTGACGGATTTCTCTGTTTTCGCAATTCGTGTAGAAGTGAGCATCCTCCTCATCCCCTCTGAACCCTAGGACTTTTCGTATTCGCTGCTCATGGAACGAAAGTAGTTAATGAATGACACGGATATTTCGTACAGTTTGGACAATCTCGCCACACTCAAATATTTTGACATTCTGCGCCAGTGGCTTTTGTTACATGAGGCCTATAAATAAAAAAAAAGCTCGAGAACAATCAGGAGAGTGCAAAAAAATACAACCGTACCAAAAATAACGTATGTTGCACTATAATAAGATGCGCCCCAAATGCCCGACGTGCGAAAATGCGCCGCCATGATACTGCCGCGCGTCGTCAAGCTACAATATATTTGCAGCGGGCAATTTCCTCGTCAAGATTGACTGAACTTAGTTCTCTCTCATTGTCACTCTTCACTTGTCAATATTCAATCCGTTACTCAATATTGATCATAGCTATTTCAGAAGTTTCGGGCAGAGTGATCAGAAAAAACAGACGCGAAATGGCCAGCGGCGCACAATCCGGGGAGCCGTTGCACAACACGCTGTAACCATTCTATACACTGATCCTTGACAAAAAAATCGATGATGAAATTTTGAAAGATCTGCATTCGCTCGCGTCTTTTTCTCTTTCTTCTCCCCTGCTAGTCCCGCGCAGTCCGCAGGCTCCCTCTCTTTGTCAGCCCGTCCCACTTGCTCTGTCCAGGATCTCTTAAACAAGCTTAGTCGGCGGACATTCACTCTTGTCCTTGTGATACGTCCGCATCCACTAGGTCGGGCATCTCGCGGTCCTTGCCTTTCACTTGAGTTCATCTCTTTCGTCACGGATGATACCGCGCTCTTGTGGGCCTCCTAATCCCATACCCTTACCTATCACCGCGCCTCTAGCTGAGGACCAGTCAGCACGCCACCCGGTCCCTCGTCCCTCCGTTTGAACTGTTCCACCTGCGTCCAGCCGCAGCCCCGATCCCAGCATCCCCACTTTTGGCGAATTAACTGTGATTCATTGTCGCACGAGCCTGCCCACCGCGCAAAGCATCGCACGCCCTCACACTCGTCCGTGCAACCCCCCCCCCCCTGGGGCTCCTTGGATCGCTGAGGGTTCCAGTGGATCCCCTCCAATTGGTCGTGCGTGAAATGGAAAACTATGTAATAGCGTTTACCTTTCCGATCGTCAAAGGCATTGGACGCGCTGAACGACCGAATGGGGGATCTCAAAGGGTGTCCCCGACTACCCAATGCCTTCTTTGTTTCACAATTAGGGATTCGCTGAGGTGTGCACATGAATTCGACGATTCCAGAACTTCCTTTGAAAATTACACAGTTCCTCTTTAAAAGCTCCCACACATCACTCTGAAATGTGTATGAGGAATCTCGGAGCGGGCACTGATCATCATTCCCTTTTTCACGAAGAATCCTTCAAGGAGAATTCATCCCATTTCTGGTTTCCAATGGGAGCTTCTTGCATGGAGCTTCATTGACTCGTGCATAGCTCGTATAGTAAACTAGAAAAATCTCAGGCTTTGCACAAAAGCCCCGGTTTCCCACGGCGCAGTTCAGCCATCCGTTTGTATAAGTAGGAATGGAAGGGTTCGTGTTTCGCTGATGGTAGAGTCGTAAGCGCGGCGTTAAGCCCTGGAAATCAAGGTAATATCGGTTTCGAAATATATCTGGAATTAAAAGCACGGCGCAATCGTGGCACAATCCACAGTAAAGACTGACTGTGTAAGGCGCCTCAAATTCGAACTAGCATCCATAAAAATGTTTCATTATCCCGAAGTCCTCAAAAAAAACCTGAAATGCAAGAAATTGCAATACCATGAAGGGCGCACCCCTCGAAAAGAAATTTTGACATAAGAAACATATTCGGAGGAACGGATTTGATGATCGCTTGAGCGAATATTAAAATTCGCAAACGTTGTTGCCTGCGATACCCACAATTTTGCACTAAATCGGTTTGGAAAGAAGTTACGATGACCTAAAAAATTCGCATTCTCAAAACAATTGCCTGAACGTGCTCATTCTGAAAAGGTCGACGGGACTATTGTTGGTCCTCAGGGGGCGTAAGCATTTTCATTAAGCATTAGCTCTAAGGGAACTTCTACAGACTGCTCCTCTCCCTCAAACACATTGCGATACCTTTTTAATTTCATTTTCGCTTGCGACATGATGTCTCGAAGTGGCGGAGCAAGTGAGGAGTCGTCTTTCCCAGGCCTCGGCCTTAGCTGGAGTTGTTGTTATACTGTTGGTAGTCAAATTTCAGCTATTTCGTGAGCCACGGGGTGGCCGCTACTCCCCCTAGAAATGCTTGTTCTCTTGCTGTTTCGCGAATAACCCAAAACAGCGGAGAACTCAATAGGGTTACTTAACACATTCACGCCGATGGCCGCCCATATGGGCTGCCAACAACATGCGCTCCTGGGACGATGGCAGCCCATATGGGCTGCCAACTGATAATCGCTTGCCAGGCGCTAGGAATGGACAGATAGGTGGGCAAACCTCGTAATCGAGTGTAAAATGCTTTTAAATTCCTTCACGGGGAAAGTGAATGAAAGCTCTACAGTGCGTCTCCTAATGATAAAGCCACCTAGAAATTGTTGAAAATCTCGAATTCCACAAAGTTTATGGAAAAATGTCCAACAGGAAAACTGTGTCAAATTTGGTCGCGAATTCGAAAATCAATATGAAATTCCAGGTTGAAAATGCGAAAAATTTTTATTCCAATTTTTCCAAAAAGCGTCGCTTTTCCATCGTCTCCAAATGATACAGCCACCCCGTGTTTCTTCGTTGCATTTCATTTCTGATCAATGAAACTGATTGGCAGTACTCAATTGTTCTTTCTTAGGTTATCAGGAAAGGAAAGCAACTATTGGACTTTGAAAAAGGGGAAATCGTCACAAAATAAGAAAAATTAAGCGCCAGGTGGTCACATCGCGCGAAAATTTCGTCGAGCTACGGAATGATTAGCAAATTTCTTTTTGAATCCTGTAGAAAATGGAACTTAGAAGGGCTCCGGACGTTATTCTTCGCTTTTTGATTAAGATAAATGCAACATTATGAGAACAGCACCAAATTTCACCAAGGCGGGTTCGGAAATTGAGTCTTCTTTAGAACTTAATCTCCTACTGGATAGTGCTGGGAATGCAATAAACAACTTCCAAGATCGTTCTCAAGCTGAATATGAAAAGGACGGTGATTTTGAAAAGAAACCGTCGCGAAAACCGAGTCATTTTTGCAGGGGAATTCCGACCAAGCCAACTGGAGCAGGATCCATTTTCGGCCTGTTGTGTTTTACTTCTTTTCTGCCACTCTTTTAACGGCGTTTCGCTCGAGATGGTTCCGTCCTGGAGTAATGCTTTTAATAGCGAGGAGAAAGTCAAAGGTAAAGCAATAAGAAGTAAACAACAGGCGAAAATGGATCCTGCTCCGGTTGGCTTGGTCGGAATTCCCCTGCAAAAATGACTCGGTTTTCGCGACGGTTTCTTTTCAAAATCACCGTCCTTTTCATATTCAGCTTGAGAACGATCTTGGAAGTTGTTTATTGCATTCCCAGCACTATCCAGTAGGAGATTAAGTTCTAAAGAAGACTCAATTTCCGAACCCGCCTTGGTGAAATTTGGTGCTGTTCTCATAATGTTGCATTTATCTTAATCAAAAGCGAAGAATAACGTCCGGAGCCCTTCTAAGTTCCATTTTCTACAGGATTCAAAAAGAAATTGCTAATCATTCCGTAGCTCGACGAAATTTTCGCGCGATGTGACCACCTGGCGCTTAATTTTTCTTATTTTGTGACGATTTCCCCTTTTTCAAAGTCCAATAGTTGCTTTCCTTTCCTGATAACCTAAGAAAGAACAATTGAGTACTGCCAATCAGTTTCATTGATCAGAAATGAAATGCAACGAAGAAACACGGGGTGGCTGTATCATTTGGAGACGATGGAAAAGCGACGCTTTTTGGAAAAATTGGAATAAAATTTTTTCGCATTTTCAACCTGGAATTTTGTATTGATTTTCGAATTCGCGACCAAATTTGACACAGTTTTCCTGTTGGACATTTTTCCATAAACTTTGTGGAATTCGAGATTTTGAACAATTTCTAGGTGGCTATAATTAGGAGACGCAGTGTATTTTCGTTAACCACTATTTGTCGTTCTGATCGAAATACTACTATTATATGTTTAGATAATCTTTACACATTGAACATTGCTGAAATCATTTTGTGGCATTCATGTTTTTGTCATTTACAGTACAAAATCTGAGGTGATGTGGTGAGGCGGCGGCGCCCACAAAATCGCGTCTCACGCGACCGAAAAGTGGAAAGGGGCGTCGTCGTGAATGTGTTAATAAGCTTCGAAAGTTTCGCTGTTGTTTCAGACTTGTACTTTTCCGTAAACTGTCCAATTCCAGGAAGAGAGTCCAGGACTGCCACTTCGGGAGTGACCACTGGTTCATGCGATCTTCCACCCTTTCACAAACGGTGAGCCCGTACCCTTTATGTGTTGGAACCGAAGTTCCACCGTTTCGTGACAGCCATGAGTGTCGTGTAGTAGCTATGACGTTTGCTGGGTTAGCAACTTCAGATGCAAGTGCAATTATGTGGAGACTTGTTCGCCCCTCCACTCACCTGCCTATGGGAACAGTTCGCTTAATTGCGATCACTCCCCTGCTGACCTCTTCCTGTTAGAGCTATCTGTAATATCTCTGTATTGTGCTGTCCCGGAGCCTCATCAGGACCTAAATTTGTTTAACACAGAGAAGCTCCAAAAGTTTTATTCCAAAAGAATTCCAAAAGTTCACAAAAGTCCAAATACTCCAAAAAACGAGCCAAAAAATTTAAAAGAATTCCTTTGGAAACTTCCGCGATATTTCGGTGTATAACACCTTCTTCAGGCCTGAAATACATTGATTATAACTTGTATAATTATTTTTAGTGGTTTCCCAAATCCCCGTAGTACTTGTGAAGAAAGTCAAGAGCGGCACTTCCTCAAGAAATTCTTCTTCGCTCCTTTTTTGGTATTCAGAGGGTCGCTCAGGAAAAATGAACCACAGTTCTGGTGTTCCATGCACCTGTGTACCTCTATATCATGCAAAAAACCGTTTCAAAAAGCTGGGCATTTCCTGAAGGACCTTCCTGGTAAGCATTACATGAAAGG
The DNA here is from genome assembly GCA_036418205.1 of Ostertagia ostertagi. Lineage (NCBI taxonomy): Eukaryota > Metazoa > Nematoda > Chromadorea > Rhabditida > Trichostrongylidae > Ostertagia > Ostertagia ostertagi. The sequence goes on along the minus strand of MU883979.1, from coordinate 1,375 downwards.
TATTTTCAAGGAGAAATCATACAGGGGAACTACATATCAATGAGTGTACCAGTTTTTTTTTACAATAAAGGTTCTTTTCGAAGTGAAGCAGGAAACTAATGAAGGTCGCGATGTGCAAATTTTTTCTTAATTTGCCAGTGTTCATTCAAATGTGATGCACCATTTCCGAGTTCATTAGAGAAACAAAGCTGATTTACCGAATCGTAGCGTTTTGGGTTCTTTTCCAAATCAGTTCGATTATCCTGTGGTGCAATTTGCGATTTTCTTAGGTTACCGCTATTTTCCCCTATTTACAGAATCTTCTGCAGTTCTCTAATTTTGATGTAATGTAATGCCGGTGCGAGGACAACAGTCAACGCAGCCAATTAAAGCAACAGTCCCAGCAGGGTTTTTACCTTCGACACTAATGGTGTGGAACGATGCGCTAGCCCTAGTCAAGAACATAAGAAGTGTGACTGAACAAAAAACTCACCTTGGAAAGCCGCTAGAAAGGGAGCATAGGTGATATAGGAAGTGTGAGGTCATCTGCATCTCAAGTCCCACTCCCACTATTGCTCGTACCCAATTACACAACACCACGCACTTTTCGTAATAACCATTTATTTTAACCAGTTTAGCTCCGCCCGCTACCGCGCGCATGACGCGGAAGCCTTTGATAGAACTGACAATCGGTGAAGCTTTGGGTTTCACCGCTTAAACTATAGCTGCTTCGTTAAATGCATTACTGTCCGTTGCATTGCCCATCTTGGCTGTATCTCACTGTTTGATAAGCGCAGTGAAGTGCACAGCTAAAGTGATGATGTAAACAACCACTATGCGTCGAGTATCGAGGTAATTTAGCGGTCGAATATCTCAAAACGGAATGCCCAGTATTCATTATCATATTTATTCGAGCATCCCATTCATCCTCAAGAACTCTAGAAGGTGTAGCGGTCGAAAGGTGTTTGAGTTTACAATTACAACGCTAATGAAATGATATTGAAATGAAATGCATTATCTGCAATCTGGTTTCGAGTGATCTCTACGTTCGTACGCATATCGTTACTATCAGTCCTCATCAGTCGTTATCACTTTTTGACCCCCACCAAATATGTTCCCGTCCCACCCCCTATATCATGTCCCAAAATCAGCTCCTGACGACTGCTGCGAAGCGCACTATGAATTTCGTGAAATTTGTGTTTCAGCGCCTCTTATCTGCTCTTATCAGTCGTTATCACTTTGTGACCCCCACCAAATATGTTCCCGTCCCACCCCCTATATCATATCAAAAAATCAGCTCCTAACGACTGCTGCGACGCGTGCTATGAATTTCGTGACACACACACACACACCACAGACAGACTTAGCGTTTTATATATGTATAGTTAGGCGAATA